>CAEFZX010027445.1:0-127588 GCA_903066825.1 Alfaro cultratus | reverse complement strand
TATATAAACTTCTCCACACTCACCATTGTCTTTCTTGTGAACCCACTTGACTGCATTTACTCTCCCTTTGTGTCCATTCAGCAAAGCGACAACTCTTCTTTCCTGAAATTCAAACTATTTATGTTAACCCAAGTGTTTTTTCAGCGTTTTAAACAAACACTACACGAATAACGTTAGCATCAGCACTCAGCAGCGAGAAAACAACTAAACAACTGACATGTTTTACAGATTTTATCACCTGGGGTTCGTACAAGGCCACTGAATTGCATGTCCCGAAAGCCACTGTCCCTCCCCGACCCCACGAAACAAGATTTGGAGTCCTATTTGCGCTGCAGGCTACATGGCATGTCTCAATTATGGAAGCCGCCATCTTTGCTAGAGAAGTTGTGGGGTTACTGTAAAAGACTCCGAGGGTAAACCGTTTCTGGGCATCAATGGTTCCACAGCCAAACAAATGCGCCACAAAGACTGTAAAACTGGTTGATCTACAAATACAAGCTAGAACTGGACTGAACAGGGGTTAAGACACACGATACATTAATTGCAATTGTAATATAGATCACAAAACTGTTTTGATTAAATTTAAATCATTTGAATTAAATTCCTTTCAACTCTACAACTTTTCAGAATTGCAGCAAAGGCTGCAGCAGATGTGCATCAATAAACCTCAGTGTTCAAAAATATATATATACACAAAAATATGCATCTAGCTGCTTAAGAAATCTTTAATCCAGTTGAAATTGACATTTAAATTTATTTGGGTTTGAGGCTATTGGATTTATTTATTTTTTATTTTTTGAGAAATGTAGAGCCAACAGTCATCCCTCTCATTGCGCACACCATAAATTAGGCATATCAAAAGATTAAAATTAACACTTGACTGATATTCTAAGTTACCAAGTTGCACCTGCATGTTTATGTACTGGCAACGATGGTTTAGTGAGGTGCACCGCCCAGTAAAAGCCACTAGGTGACGCGAGATAATCATAGAAGGAAAACAAACTCCTTGCAATCTATGATTTGAGCCACTTTAAATTTTAATTATTCAAAGTCTAAAAATGAGTATTGTGTTCCTTAAATCATAGAAGTACATTATAATTTTAATCTCATCATGATCTCATGAGGTGAGTGTTACATAGTTTGCTGAATTAGATATGGGTTTGTTCCCTTCTCATGAACAAGATAACAAAAGGGCTGATTTTTATTTATAGCTTGGTTTGGAAAATGTCAACTGCATTTTCTCTATAGAAAGCACCCTGAAAGCATAAAGCCATTTCACTATATCATTTTTGCTCTTTAATTATTGACAAGTAGAGCTAATAATAACAAGATTCATTTGAGGTTGTTAGAGAATCAGACTAAAGCTACTCAAAGTGAATTACAATTAAAGAGAATATTGCTGAAACACAAATATACTGTCAGAGTGCATTACTCCTTCTCTGAGATTTGATTGAGGTTGACTGGTCACAGCTGAGCTAGCTGCCAGCCAGACATTCTGTCTTATTAAGATGAATAAATAAATAAATAAATAAATAAATAAATAAATAATAATAAGAGGAAATTTTACCGTGAAAGAGAAGATATCATATAATTTCTGAATTTTAACGGTGCACACACTTCATAACATTTTGTACATTGAGTATTGCTGTAAACACAAGTTTCCCACTGACAAATACACAGAGAGAGAAAAACAATATGAAGAGGAGAAAATTGGGGGAACAGAGGATGGGCGGCTGAGCCTCTTCTGGCTCCATTCTGACCATGCTGACTTGCAGTCTATATCTGCGTGACAAAGACAAAACAGGCTCGCTGTCACCAGCTCTCTGGGTAGAAAATAGCCACCGTTTGCCTTGCCATTGTCCCTCTTCCCTCAGTCTCAGGGAAACAAGATTTGGACGGACTTGGCAAAATGAGACGACCCGTGCATCTACAGAGTGTAGCTCTTAGGTCAGGAGCAGCAGGAAAGCAATAGCTGGGAAGTTTCTGTTTTATTTAGGTGCTGTGTTCATCATCTATAGCTGCTTATGTAACATAGGATTAATATGATCAAATGTATCAAGTCACTGCAGGAGAAGAGGGTGTTTTGTGGAAAATCCTGTCTTTGTTTTTACTTCCACGGGGAAAAAAAAAGAGTAGTAGGATATGTTTTTGTCTGTGATGTTTAGTCAACATATTCTTGCTCCATGGTGATAGAGTCACTTTAAATATCCAGCACAACATATTATAATAACAGCACTTGGCAGGGTCATACAAAGAAAGTTCCAAGTTGCTTTATTTTTGTGCATGCCTGTCAAGTAAGGTTCAGAGGTTCTACTTTAAAATGAGTCTATGATAAAATTTGTTTATGGTCTACCATTATTCCTTAAAAATATGCTTGTTCATTCCAAACAAACGTTTACATATCCTGTCATGTTTACATCTGCTGCTGTTTCAAACTGAGAACAGCTGTCATAAAAATTAAATCTGAATTCTAACGAGCCTATGTGAGATGTGTGTGATTATACAACAAGAAAAACACAGATTAAGTGAATTCTGGGCCCTCCATGCTGGGTGTCTGCATTTCACGTTGCAACTGTCGGTTTTGTTTACGTGTAATTACATTTATCTTGTTCTTGTGAGAGCGTTCTTGACAAGACAACAGCTGAAAAGGACTGAGAGATGGCCTATCCTTGACAGCACTGCTGCTTTAAGTTTGCTTTTCATTTGCATGCATTCATCTCAGCGCTTTTAGATCCCAGTGCTGCTTTTGATATAATAGACCATAGCATTTCTTTCTTATTTAGAGCATAATGTTGAGATTAAAGGATCAGCACTGCAATGGTTTAAATCTTAATTATACAATTCAGTTTTTACAGTCAGTGTGGCTGACACTTTACCTTCAAAAGCTCATCTATGTGTGGTGTTCTTTGGGGGAGTCTATTCTTAAAACCTTTGATAGGCACCCTTTGGGCTTAAATTAAGAAGTATGGCTCACACACCCATGTGGTTGACACGTGCTTACGAAAAAGTTATTTTTTTATTATTATTTTACTGAAGATATCAGAAAACCAACAATTATAGAACATTTTGAGATCAGTACATAAAAGCACTGTTGGGGTACATACGTGTGACTCCTTACCTCTGTTTGAACTCCTCTCTTCCACAGGGGTCTTCTCTGGTTACTGTATCGTGCTAAGAGAGTGAGTTCAGCTGGAGGTCTCAGACAAGGGCAAAGCAGTCTAACACAGAGAAGTATTCTGAGTGATTGTGCAAGCAAATTAAGCTAACCAGCACTTTCTGGATATGTTTTTTTTTTTTTTTTCCCCTGAGGTTAATGTGTGCGCTGAGATGGACAGTACTGAAATAATAACTACTAACTTAATCTTGTATAAATATGTAAGAAAAAACTTTTTAATGCACAGTTTTGGTGAGAGGGTTTCATCCACTCATCAAGGTTGTGAATGTCAAGTTAATTTTTAACTTTTAATGATTTATTATAACCATTCTTCTTCCAGGGTAGAATAATAATATAGCATACAAATATAACTCCTTTTCTTTTTTACATACTGGCACAAATACATCCTTACAACCCTTAATTATATCAATTAAGGGTTGAGCCCAAGACTAGCCAGAATTTAATGTTACCCGATGCATTCTTGGCAACACAGGCCTGCTCCAAATGCAACACTTTAAGTTACACTGAACTTTGTTGTGGAGTGTGTGGATAAACCAAATGACTTATAGAGAAAACTGTTATGGAAAGAAAAAATACAGATTTAGCTGTTTGGACACAATGATAATAGAGATACTATATTTAGAGAAGTCAAAGTTATTTTTTTTTCGATTTAGGAAGATTGCACATATTCTCAAACACAGAGGTGGCAGCATCATCATGCTCCAAATGTTACTGATTATTAAACTCACAGGATGGATAGAAAATAAAGTCTCTGAACCATCTTTGAATTCTTCAAATGTTCCGCAAATCAACAACCTGACATTTGAAACTTGCTCATACTAACGTGTTCCTCTCAGAGCTGATCTCAAACAAATTCAGACTTGTTCACCTAATTCTTACTTTTCTAGTTATGGAAAGTTGTTTAATGTATGCTTACTTTCTCCAGATAGTCAGTGAAATACACCATTTTTGTGACATTCATGGCAATAATTTGACTGCAAACGTAAACCATTTGCACATTAAAATGAATTTTAGCAGACATAAACTGTTTGTGTCATTTTGTATTCCTAATTTTAATCTTCTTATCCAATATAGAACTGAGGGCACTCATTTCACATATTCTGAAATGCAAAATATCTATATCTTTAGGCTCAGCGTCCCAGGAGTGGCACAACAAAAAAGGGATGATCAAGAGAGAAGGGGAAGTCAGCACTTCTAAAGCACACACAGAGAGGGAAAGAGACTGTAGCAGCTGTTAGCAACACAGTCACACTGAGCATAAGCAGCTCTTTTTTAATGAGTAATACCCTTGGACCATGTGGATAAGAATACACAAAAGGGACTCGCTCCCTTGAGTTTGAGGTAAACATTCAAAATGCTGAGTGTCAACACGAGTACAAACTGAGGAGCAAATCTCAAAAAGTGCAGTACAAATTAGACACAGTTAAGAAAAACAAGTCTGTTCACCCTGTGACACATTGTGTTTGAGGGTACATGCAGAACTCCAACCATCTCCCTAACTAAGCTATTTTCTGCAGCAGTATAGGACAATCACATTTCTTATCTCAGTGTACCACTGTGACTTATCTACTCTGACCACAGTGACTCATGCCAGCACAAGTTAATGCAGCCGGTGCAAGTAGCTAAAGTCGGGTTTGCTATCAGCTTATCATTTGGTTGAGAGCCCAAATGCAGATAAAAAAAAGCACACCCAGATATCATCAAGAAGTGGTAGTAGAGCCATTCATCACAGCTGAGTATCCTTGTTCGCTCAACAGCTCGCATACCTTTTTAATGATGCACTGTATGTGTGCACACGTCTGTGGTGTTGCGGAGAAACCAGTGAAGACATGGCTAAATAACTTTAGGGTGTGCTTTTACATAAATACTAGGTTGGCACATCCACTTATGATGAAACCCACCTCTGACACAGAGTACAAGTCCACCTATACACACTGGGCAGCAAAATAAGCCATGACTCGCACTGCCACAGAGCTTCTGAACCTCGTGCTCTTAGTCATCTACTGTGTTCACACTATCAAATATTATACGAGGTCACGTGAAATAATTTTACATTGTGGTCATATGTCATAGGGTCACCAAAGAAAAGAAGTAGCACACTATTTGGAGAAATGCTTTGTTCTTTATCTGGGCTGCCTAAACACAACTAAAATAGAGTCAGATGGCAATGCCCATAGTATGCATTGGCCCCATCCTGGCATCCAGCTGACATGGCAACCAACATCACAAGTGTGAGGACATGTGAGGTGATTCCTGATAACTGTCCCAAGTTGCCTACGATTGCAAGGTTTTCTTATTATTGTGCTTTCCCACTTTTTTAAATATTTTATCACATGGTCCAAGCAGGGGAGTTCAAGAGACCTCTAATTCATGATGAGTCATGCTAGCTTTAAATGGATTCTTTATTAGCAATTGTGGCCTTGTCTACAGTAATGTGGGCACACATGGTATGTACGTACGTACGGATGGACGCCCCTGTGGGACATACCTAAGAAACCTCCAAGGACGTTTCACATTACTTTCCAACTTTTGACACTTTGATATCTGTTTCACAATTTAAAGAAAGCGCTGAGGAGTCAAGCAGAAGATGTAATACTTGCATCAAATACAACAAACAGGGGATTCATTAAAACACTAGAGATTACAACAAGCTAAGTGCCATGTTTTAGTCAAGTCTCAGACACCCAGGCTCTGTTGTTCTGCTTGTGAACAAATTGTGTCTTACGTCATGATCTAATAACTTTCTAAAAGATTTATGCTGACTTGGATCTTCTCTGAAGTCACAGAGCTCCAATCTGGGAATGACAACACATCAGAGTAGAGTGAGATCCAGTTGCAAGCTGGAAAAGCAGTGTAGTTTGGCAAATGTTGTGATTATAACTATAGTAGAAATACAAAGGAAAAACAAACTATTTCCTTTTTATACAGTCAAACATTAAAAGAACGCATTCATAACATTCTGTGCTGCTGGTTTACTGAGAAACAGTTAGACGTGTTAGTCAATAATTTACAGTATATCTTTAATTTTTGCTATGTTCAGTGGATGCATTACTCATTTTTTTACATCTATTTCCAAAGGGAAGCTTGAAATAATCAAATCCATGGTTTAAAAAGAATATAGCACAACTCATAGGTTTGAAAAAACAAATACACAATTGTTTTTCAGTGCTTTATTTCCTCCGGAACTGGTGTAAGTGAATTTTCCTGAAAATCTTCATATCAAAGTGACGAACCAGAACATAAGTGAAGGAAAGAACTACAAGCGGACATATCTGGAGTATTATTCTGAGCAATTTATCAAAACAAATAAAGGAATGACAAAATGGAAACGATAGAGTACATTTTTACAATGTTATGGAAGAGGTTTATGGCATAGATCATTTAATATGCTAAAATACTTCAGAGTTTTCTGTTTGGTAGAGCGTCTGGCTTTGTTTCTAAAAAGATAATAAAAAGCACCAAGCTCTTTGTTCAGATACTCAGCTATCTGTCACTCTTGACCTGAAATTATGTTTATGGGCTTATGGGAAGCAACTGTAAATAGATTTAGAAAGCTATTTAAAATGTCAGTGGGGGACATGTTTCTGTCAGCAAAAGCACAAATAATTCAGACATTTTTTGTGTTGTCAATTTTGCAGTTTTAAAACTTCATTAATAAGAACCAGTATAATGAAATCCCAGCCTGTCAGCTTCAGAACCGTGCTGTTTTGTCTGGATAAACACAAGTAAAAGGTTTTTGGCCGGTGGGCACTGTGTTTCAGTCAATCTGCTACTATTCAGGAGAGATCTTTCGCAGTGGGGTTTAATTATGCGCTGTTTGATTGGTAACCTCTCTCTGCATTTGGAAAAGGATACTTCACACTTCACGGTTGATATTGTGAAAGTCCACCAAAATGTGAGAAGAATACATGAATTTGCCTAAAATCAGTTGAAAGTATCAACGCATAATATAATCCGCAGTTAACGCACATTTTTTAGATAAAAAAAAAAAAAAATCCACTGAGTGAGCCTACGCAGATTTTTCCCAGAACCTGCAAGTGTGTTCATGCTGTGCATGCGTGCCTATGTGTGAATGTGGTTGCCCACAGTGGTGTGCTGCAGTCCGCTCCCTGCTGTAGCTGAGTAAGCTACATGGACATTAGCGGGCGCAGCGGCGCAACCACCGACCCGGAGGGGGATTAAAGCAGCGTGCGTGTGTGTGGAGAACTGCTCGATTACCGTCTGTGTGACGAAGTGTGAAGAAAAAAAGAAAGAAAAAAAAACCCTCGGTGTTTTAAATCTCGAGTCCGCGGCAGCCAGTTTTGCAGCTGCTGAAGCAGCGGAGATTAGGAGCGAACTCAGTAAGTGTTCGTCCGAGCGTCGTGATTGAGTGTCAGCGAGCCAGAGAGAGAGAGAGGGGGGAGAAAGAAAAAGCTCGGCGGGAATGGCTTCATCTCCGTGCGGCAACAGTAACTTTGATTCCGGCCTGGAGATCAAAACTCGCTCCGTGGAGCAGACGCTTATTCCCCTGGTCTCGCAGGTGAGTGTTTTCGGAAGCTTTGTAACTTTTCCCACTGCTGCTGTTGGGGGGATCAAATGAGGCCAACTCTGGTGTTTACCGGTTTGGGTCCAGACTGCGCGCTTCCCTTCTAGTGCGGCGTTTAAACGCAGCTCCGACACTTCAGATAATCTCAGTTATGTCGCTGTAAATAGCCAATTCACATTAGCCTGACACCTAATCTCACTTGAACTTGTTGGTTACATTCAAAACTTTTACAAAGTATTGAATGTTTTTTTGTTTTTTTTAAGTTTTATATGAAACACAAGACGACCCACGTATTGCTTTAAAATGAATTTAAATAAAGAAGTAAAATGATAACCATTAACAAAGCAATTCAATGAATTTCCAGACAGCCAAAAGGATTAGGGTCATAATTCCCTCTTTGCAAAAGAGCCCCGAAGTCAGTTTGGGCATAAAGTGTCAAAGTCCAGAAGAGTTTCCTAGAAGTTCCTGGTTCGGAGCCGAGCTGTGATTCCCACCTCTCGGAACACGTGCTGTGTTCGACAATAAACAAGACGACATGAAAAACCCACTTGAATTTTCGCGTAGCAACTCTTTTGTAGTTCCAATGGAACTTGGGTCAATTAGTTTCATAATAATGCACACAGACAGTTACATTTGTTAAATTTGTACAGCTTACACCTGTAAGATGATTCCTTTGCTTTCATTTAAGAAAAAAAAGCCACTATTATTTTGTGTGTTTATTTTCGCTTTAACAAGGACACATAATACAAAAGCAATGCGCATTAACCCAATCAATTTACTAGTGGTTTCCGTGCCCTAATTGCAAAGAATCACTTGTTTACCTCCAAGCTGACCTGAGGGGCCAAATTGAGAGTAAAGTTCTACAGTCTTAAAAGTTCTGTCTCAAAATTATGTCCCAACAGTTTATGGGAATGCTATTTTCTGAACCTTTAATTTGTCACCCTGTTACACAGGAGCTGTTAATTATTTAAATAAGTAGAATACTATTCACCTAAACAACAGTAAAACATTTTGATTTTAGCTTTATAGCAGACACTCCAACAAGAAATGCTTTAAATGTCCCATTCTCGTTCCTTGCCTTATGAATGAGCATTGGTTTTTGTATAAATAACAGTGCACTGCCAGCAGAATGATGATTTAAAGTTTTATATAGTGTTTACATAAACTTCAGTGAGGTATTTGAGAAGGGAGTTTTTTGTTATGAATTGGTGCCATGTTAAGAAAAACTGAATTGGTTTTTAATTGATTGATTAAGATAGTAGAAGGCGTCTTTGTTCTTGGTGCATCTTAGCTGTAAGCTTCAGCCTTTTCAACCAACTGATTTGAATTCATGCTAATGAATTCAAAACTATTTCTTCAGTGAGAGTGATAGATGATTCTTCATTGATTTACAGTCACTTTTTGTCGCAACAGGTAGGAGAGGGACATCATTGTGACTCTTCCTCCAAATTGGTTCCAGTCTTTTAACTAGTTCTAAGTACTAAGAGGCAGGTTTTTGTGTTTCTGCTGTTACAAAAGTAATTTGTGGTTTTAATTATCTCAAAAACATAGGATAAAACAGGAAAAATTAAATATTAATTGGATGATACTTTCATAATGACGGTGCTCTGACTCAGCCCTGGTTGGTGGAAGAACAAACCAGCATTTTTACTAAACAGTTAAGAACTGGCTATAGCGCTAACACTGATTAGAAACTGAAATCTCTTTGGTGAAAAAAAGACTCTGATCACACTTGTACCATCTTTTACATCTCAATGAAAGGACTTTAAAGTGTAGGAATGGTATGATAAAACATTTTCTAAACTGTTTCAGTCACTTTTAAAACTTTTGAAAACCTTGATTCCAGTAACGGGCCCAAACCGAGAACAACTGTGTTTCACGAAGTCAGGAAAAAGAAACACTAATCCTTTGAATACTAAAGTCTTTTTTCTGTGTAGGAGGCTAAAGGGACAAAGACATGTAAAAGCCCTGTTGTTCTCAGTGAAGGACAGTGGCAGAGAAAGAGAGGCACCTCACTGTTGGGCATACAGAGTGGCTGGACGAATGGTGGGCATGCAAGAGGTGTCCATGAGACTGTCATCCCCTCACCACCTCCCATCTCTTGTCTGCTTTCCCAAATAGCTTCCTCCCTCTCATTGCTCTGGCTCATTTGAGAGATAAGGTCATCTAGTGCGGAATGGATGTGTTGGTTATCAGAAAAGCACATCTGTTAAGGGGGTGTGTTTTCAATGTAGGATGTTCCTTTAGACTTTCAGTCATTTATATACATAAAAAAAAGCTAAAAGGGAATTAAGAGCAGATCCTGGTGAAGTTATAGATAGAGTTACAGTTTATAAAGATGCCTGCCGTGATGTTATACAGACGTGTAAACTCCTTCCTGTTTCCTGGCGAACAGCAAAGAGAAATGTGTTGTACGCTGCAGTGGCATTCAACATATCACCGTCCTGTTGAATAGTGGGCCTCAAGGACAATCTTCATAATTTTCCTTTTCTGTTCGCATTGTGAGACGTGTCCCCATAGCAACAGAGCTTTCAAATGCTCAAAGAAATTACCTTTTCAAAGGCTATCAACTTCAAAATTGTTAACTATTGTTAGAGTGGTGGCATCAGTTGCTGTTGAGAAAGTTGTTTATGTGTTGTAGTTAAATCAATTTGTGCAAAGTGTACCAAGTGATTAAGTAATTAAAAATAGACTGTCTATCAAGCTGAAAACTTCAGCTGTCAATTAGAGACAAAAATTACTCAGAGATAGCCTTGTAAAAACCAGATCCTTGTGCTACGGTCTGCTTTGTGCAGAGGCTCTGGACCCTCAGCTATTGAGAAATGATTACCTGTTGGAGGCGTGGTCTCTAACACAGTCAGTGTCTAAGGGGTTAAGCAGCAGACTGCAGGCTAGCAAGTTGAAGTAAATAACTTAAATGTTGTTTATAAAATGATTTGGGTTGTTTTATCTTTTTGGTTGGATTTTTGACTGTACACCATTATACAGTGAATTTGTGTATTTTTTTTTCTCAAGCACATACTGTGAAAATCGCACGCTGGCTGAAGCAGAGTGTGAATCACATATTGCAAATTGGGCACAACACATGTCCCTATACCCTTTATATTGAAGCTCACATATAAAAAGACTAGTTTAAAGGAAAAACATATATTTAGTAGTGAAATCTACACATACTTTAAGACAATTACCCCCTCACATAGTTAAAAGTAACTGATGGATCATTGTTTAGTGGCATTTCTGAGAAACTTTAATACATATGAGGTGATTTTATTAAATCCTTATACTAAAGTTGCACAAAATCATTATGTGGGCAGCATGTTGCAATCTTCCAAAGCAACACCAAATGTTATTGAGTTTGTCTATTTATTCAACATATATGCTGTGTAGGTCAATGTATAACTAGCGAGAAGGAAAAATCCTCTCCCCTCCCTGTCTTGTTGATGTGCCCAGGCCTCAGTTATCAGCTTCACTCCCACCAGGCTGTAATTACAGGCCTGGGAGTGTCCCCGCCTTGCACTTTTCTTACATACACACTCACAGCTCTCTGTCCCACCCACGTCTTTCTTTTCATGCCTGCGTGTTCACCTGTCACACTGATTCGTGGTTTGTACATTTTAGGGAAGGGTGCAACATGTCAGCGTCATTTACAAACTTTTCTTTTAGTCTTAGTTCCCTGTTTTTTAATATTTGTAATAGATTTCCTGGCCCTTTTCTGTCATTTAGATTTTTTTTTCTTTCCATAGATTCTTTTCAAGACACAATTATCTTTTCATGCAGTTTTCAAAGCTGCTTTTCTCAGCAAGAAAGTTTTTTTTTTCCTCCAGATGTGCTTTCCTTCACTTCCAGCTTCAGATTTGCTTTAAAGGACCTGATGAAGCAAATTAATTGCTCTGGTGGTGGTCAGAAATGCACTGGGCACCACACAGAGAGAAGGGGAAGGAAACAAGCACGTCTGCAGTTCCGTGCGTGTGTCCCACCTGTGATGTGGTCTATGACAACAGTGGAAAGCAATTAGCAATAATGTGGTTTGTATTTTCCTTGAGATCTGACCCCTGTTTTCATGTGATGGTTGGTGAACTAGCACTTTGTTCTTGGCTTTTTTTAATCGAGTCGTGCTTCCTTGCAGCCCAGCCTAGGTGCAGACAGGGTGGTGTTTCTTGGGCAAATAAAAAGGAAAAAAAAGTGTGTGGGAATGTATAGTAGCACAGGAGTAATATCTAAGGCTTTGATCAGTTCAGCGCACATTTAAATACGTGTGACAACTAAGCCTTGTGGTTACACAGCCCTCTTGTCTCCATCATTTTTCTTCAGGACTAAGCATGGAGATTTGCTGTTATAATTGGGCCGGGAAAATTCGTTCTCTGTCCAAGTCTGTTAGCATCGACTTTGTCGTGCTTCCGGGGTTTCTGTAGCACTTGCAGTATTGCTTCCCAATGTGCTAAAGAGGGCAGTGGGTGAAAAGAAAAGGCAGTTTTTTGCATTTCTTTTTTTGCTCACAAACAGAAGTTCAGTTGCATATTTTTCACCCAAATAAGAACTCTGTAGGAAGTTTTGCATTAAACGGCCTACTGGAAAAAAAAAAAAGACTTATAACAAAAGTTGTATATAATCGCTCTTTGTAAGTAAAATGATACTGAATCTTTATGGGGGGGAAGTAATGTGTGGCTTGTTTTTGTATTTATCACCCCTCAGTTAAAAACAACAATTATGTAGTTGTATAACACTTTGCATCGATCTAACAAAAAATATCCCATCAAAATACACTGAAGCTATTGGTTTCAACAAGAGAAAGATTTACTAAATAATTTGCAGAGCATTGTACTTCTGTCATAATATCCCTAGCCCTGTGGTACAGTGACATGACAAATTTCCAGGTAGAGCTAAAGTTGATTTTTATACCCAGGCACAGAGGCAACACTGTAGCCACGAGCTATAACAGATCCTCTTCCTTGAGCCTCATGACGATAATGAAGACAAATGAGGCCCTGGAATGAAAGGATTACAGCGTGTGTGTGTGTGCATAAGCACTCACAAACCAAAATGTAGTAATCCCATGGTAATATGGGGCACAATAAGCCTTCATTGTATGTATTAGAACCTATGGGAAAAGGAGGAGGGCTACCATAGTTTTTATCTCTGTGCTTATAGTACAGTGTCAAATATGCCAAATTTGTTGAACTGATATTTAATCTCAAATGCTGATAATACTAAAACTATGTACATCTGTAAGCCAAGCCAATTCACACCTATACAATACATCAATGGAAGATCAGATGTATCTTTCTTTTTTTTTTAATGCAAACAAATACAATTTATTCATCACTGCTGTTTGCAAGAAACAATTATAAGTCTTGCATGAGTCCAATTTAGCAAAGCAGCATGCTATTACACTAGCATCGCTCTGTTCTCGAAACAGAAATAAAAATTCAGCAGCCCAACTGTGATCACACTGACATGTTTCATTGCCACTTGGTTAATAGTATTTATTTTTATTTATGCTAGTAGCTTATGTAACATGGGTGACACATATTAGCTGCTGGTCGCTTGTGGTAAACAAGGAAGTTGAAAAACTTCTCCTAATGTGTGCTCAAGATAACTAGTATAGCTGTTTTTAATTGGTTGTTTTGTCACCCTGCAGGCTACTTATTACACAAACAAGTCAAAATGATCTACTACAAAAATGCAAAAATATTAATTTATCATAAATGTTTATAATCTAAAATGGGTGAAAAATGCTTGAGTTTGTAATTTTGACATAGAATGTGTTAGGAGCCTTGTGTCTAAGTAAAACTGATCATATCTACAGTTAGATCAGTAATTAAAACTGAAAACAACTTAAAATGTGACAAAGTCAGACAAGAATCCAAGTTTATCTTGCACATTGATTAGGATGGTAAGGGGGCGTTTTAGCAAACTGTTGAGTTTTAGATTGGGCTTCTGCAATAAAAACACACCTTTACCAGGGTTGCCAATAAATATGGAGGGAGTTGTGCATCATATGGCTATTAAAGTGTCAACAGTGCTTTTCACATCCATCCTCTATCTTGAGAGATTCTATTGTAGTTTCCTCTTTCCTACTCTAAGTTTAAACATTAATTATCAATAGCCAAGAGCTTAATTTATATAATTGTTGAATAACCTGAGATTTTTAAAAACAGGATTAGGATTAAAGTCCATCTAACTGCTGCTGTTTGGTAAAGTGGGACCATTCGCTAGCTAAGATTTGTTTTCTATCTTGATTTACCCTTAACTGCCCACGTTGCTTCTCTCTCTCTCCCCTATGCAGGGGGAAGTTTGAATGACCAGGGTTAACCTTTGTCGCCTGTCTTGAAAGCTTCTCACTCTTGGTATCATGGGAGTCATTACAAAGCTCTGTTTTCTTTAAGTGCCTAAAACAGGGTCTGCCTCAGATGTTGCAGCATTTACCTTTCATCAGACGATTTACTTCCAGTTAAAAAAACAGTATTTTTTTTAACACACTCGATTGAATGACTGCACATGGCCCCTAAATAACCCCGTAAAAGGAAATTGATCTTTAAGAGACACAAGAGAGTTAGCAAGATTGCTAAAAAAGCTCTTACACATTCTGCTATTTAGGTTATTCAAAAGCTTGAACTAAGAGAGAAAGTTGTTTTTTAATTGTTTCAGTGAAAAACTCTTCACAAAGGTGTACACTTATACACTAAAGGCTTATTAAACAACTGGAATGACCTGTACTCACTGACTTGGGGGGTGTTAACTCTTTGTTTAATGGAAATGCTTGTGTTTCGGCCTATAGTCATATTGATTCTTCGTCTGAATTTGTACAGCTTCTTTTAGGCACTGAAATCCACCCTATTATTATCTCTGTAGAGAGATCCGACCCATTACCAGCTTGTATTTACAGTATATTGTTGTTTTATGATGATGAGATATCTCATAAGTGGGAGAGCGCAGATGGAAAGCTCAACAACAGTTATATGGTGCCTAACGTACCATGGTGTTTAGCATCTGAGTGGGAGCTCCAGGAGTAGACTGAAACAGATGCAAGCACACAGTTCAGAAGTAAAACAAGGTTAAATTTCACTCTCGCCAGTTTATTTGCTCCACATTTTTAATTTCTTGTTTAAAACAAAAGCAAGTCAAAAGATTTCTTGGCAGCAACTCCATTACTTTCAGTGTTTTGAGAGGAAAATGACTTGCTGAAGTCATCTTCAGTAAAACTGATCAAATTTACAGTTAGATTAGTAATTAGAACTGAAAACAACTTAAAATGTGACAAACAAAGCCAGACAAGGATCCAAGTTTATCTTGCTAGGACCGTCTAGGTTCTAGCTTTTAAGAAACTATTGTTCTAGTGACATTTTTTACATACAACCATCTCAAATGTTTTGCAGAGGATGGTCAAAAAAAGGAAAAGAAAATCAAATTTGTACTGTGGGGACTAAAATGCCTTGTTGATATAAAAAAAAAAATCAGACAAGATTGGGCAGATTGGTTGGCGATGACAAAAGGGCAACAAATTCTCAAAATTTAAAGTGTGAACAACACCAAATCTAAATGCACAATAGTTGTATTCATGCTGGATAACAGTTTGCAAAGGCTTACCAAAAGTAGACAATAAAATGTACTCTCAAAATGGTTTCTTGAACATGACAATGAACAGTCCGCAGACTGTTGTAGGACAGTCTCCACAGCCACTAGTTCTCAATTAAATAGGGAACATTTGGGATGTGCATCATGGATGTTTTTCCTTGTTGCTACAAAAAATTATGCAGGTTTGAAGGCCCTACATATTGTTTTCTTTGTAGAAATTTTGATTTTCGAACTGTTGAGTAGAATATCAACTGGGCCTGATTCTCAGGGTACACTGTGTGTTAAAGTCTAATGCTTTCATGACATTTACACAAAAACTATACTGTAAATATAAAAAGGTAGGGCATATAACTGAACTGAACTCAGCTCCAAAAATAATAGAACAAAATAGTAAAATAAATTATTGTTTACTTTGCAAAATATCTCTTTTCCTCTGTTGTTTATAGAGTAAGATACCAAGCCGATATTGACTGATTTAGTAGTCAGGCTGTCTGTTCAAAAGGGCCATTTGCAGTTGACGAACAGACACACTGCATGTAGTTTCCCACTGCAGGGTATATTTCCAAATGGTTGAATCTCTTTGTTGTAAACAAGGGAAAGGTGCTGAAAACGTTTTTTGCAACACTTTTACAGAAACTCTTCCCTCCATATAGACAGACACTTTATTCTATGTCTCATTAACAATAAAAGTAATTGAAACTGTAGGAATCTTTTGATGGAAACTTTTTAAAATCTTACTTCACAATCATGCTGATACCTGAGCCATGCCTATATTTTCCTAATGCAAAAGACATATCAACAAAAGAAACATTTACTGTTATCTTTTTCTTTTTTTTTTCCTGGGATACTCCATAACATACGCCACTAAATTATAATATAGAAAATAAAACATTTTGTGGACGTAGATGAATAAGGAAGAAAAGGCCACTCACTGAAATTGGAGGGGACTGTGCATGGCATATTCTTACCCGCTGCTGCCTGGACAACCCCAGGTAAACACATTTCTCTTTGGCAGGCAGCTGTTCGTCTCCCACTGCTTTCCTGTTCATGCTCTCTTTACTCAGCACAATGAGGATTCTGGTGTCGGGAACATTAAATGGACCAGAAAACGCTGGGAATTGGTGGAAAACGCTTTGTGAAACTGTATTACCTACTACATCTATGATATTAGTGAAAAACTTATGTTTGCTTTGATAATAAAAGCTACATCAATTTTTAAAAATAAAGTGGTCTTTTAGGATCATACAAAGCAGAAATATTTAAATTCACCCTGAGGCTATCCCATGCGTCCTCTCTGTCTCCTGCAGAAACATGGCGAACGTTGCCACTGGGGAATTTTCTATGTGTTAATTGCTTTCTTCAAGTATTTTTGAACTTCTCCCCTCTTCATAATAGATTTTTTTTAAAGAAATGAAGTTTGACATGCCAGAACAAAGACAGCGTGAAGGACACAGAGCTGAGAATACCAAACATTTTCTTCTCTAGCTTAGATATTTGGAAATCGCAAAGGTAAATTTTTCAGTTGAGTCAAGCTTTACTTTTTAAAATATCTTTGCAAATGGTTCTCTACCTATTCAGATGTTTTGCTTTTATGTTTGCTTTTTTATTGATGCACCAGTTGATCAGGCTGTGATAGAAATTATCTAATTTTTCTCTTGATTGGCTTTGACCAGAGTGGCAAATCAAATATGATTTTTATTTAGTTTATTATTGGAAAAAAAAACAAAAAAACAATTAAAAACACTCATGTCTTAAATAAATAGACGAAGGGAAAAAATAGCATGTTCACTTAGTATGAAAATTGACAATGCCACTTTGAGAGTATAGATTCCAATAATCCCTTTATTTTCTTTATCAAGAATGCTCATGCACATTTTTATTTGTAGAAAGATTTTATTTTACAAACTATATTTTTCAGTCTTTTAATCAAATTATTTAGGATTTTTAACTAGACATGATCAAATGCAGACCAGATTAAGTGTAGATTTTAGTCAATATGTGACTCACTGCATGATAACGTTAAAAAGCAATACAAAGATTTCATAGCGCTCACAATAAAACCTTAGACAGACACATCAAACAGTTAGTGTTTTACCTGACAGACTGCAATTGGATGAGAAATGTTGTGGCCACAAGATCTCATTGCGCTCCTAGTAATTCAGTAGCCTTGTCATTTTTAATGTACAGGTTTTCATCTGTTGTTGAAGGAAAAAAAATGCACCACATATTTGATTATCAGGGGCCCACTTCTGACCTTGTGTAATACTATCACTTTCACTGAGAGCAACGTTAAGTAGCTGTAGAGGAATCTTTCAGTTCGTGAGGCGACTTCAGGGAGAAGCTGGTAGGACGTATCGGGATGCAAGATGCTGCATTACCTCTTTTGTATGCCTTCTGTCCCTCCTGTGTTCCTCTGCTCAATTTCCTGAGTTTGTTTTCCTGTCACACACATCTTACAATCTTGCTCTTTGGTTTTGTCTTCAGCCTTAGTTTCTCTCCTTCACTCCACAAACCCACACCACTCCCTCCCCCTGCTTTTAATCTCAACTTCTCCAGAGTCCCCTGTCCCCATATCCCATGATTAATTATGCGTCCCGGCGAAACCTTAGCCAGGGGCTACAGGTTTGCTCAGAGCTCAGAAGCTCAGCTTTACATTTTCTCTTTGAATCAGTTCCCGTTTCTACATCACTGTAAACTGAGACACAATCCTCAGCCCTGCACCTATTCTTCAGCAGGAAGAACATGAATTATGTGGAGAAAAAGGGGGGGGCATTTAAAGCAGATTTACACATCCCCTCTTTGACACAGAATACCCGAAAGTGATCATGATGGTGGTATTCTTAAGATCTTTTTGTATGATTGGCACATATCTTCAGGGGAATCATGTTTTAAAGCCGACACAGTTCTCAGAACACACTTGTAAGGGAAAAGGATCTTAAACAATGTGAAAAGACTTCACACCAAAATTGAAACAATGATTTCTAACATGGCACTGCAAAGATTACAGAGATGTGGGACTGAACAAATCTGGTTTTGCACTGAAGACTTTGCAGAAGGAGCTGGATTTAAAGTTTCATTATTTTCTCAGGCTGCTTTAAAGATTGAGACACAGTGCCTGCTCATAACCAGTGATGTTTTTTAACGCAATTGTCTCATTACAACCACAAAATAACTCATTTTTTATTGGGATTTTATGTGATAGACCCATGCTCAGCACAGAATAACAGTAAAATGGAGGAAAAACAATACATAGTTTTAACATTTTGTACAGATAAAAATCTGAAAACAATGACCTGCAGAGCAATCCCTTTGTTTTGATACTGCAAGAAGTAAATTGAGTCCACCTGTGTGTAATTCACTTTTAAATATAAATAAAATATGTTCAGTGAAGGTCTCAAAATCAACAATTGCATGTCATACACAGCACAAATCTGTTCTCAAGAGAAGAGTGACAGAAAGAAGGCCTCTGCTAGAAGAAGTCACATGTAAAGTATTCAACAAGCCATTTAACAGCTTTTTGGCCTGTTAAAAACTCTGTGGAGGATAACACAGTACTGAATACATCATCCCTGTTGTGAAACATGATGGTGGCAGCATTATTCTCTGGGGATGCAGAGTTAAAACACACATAGACTGGTGTTATACCTTCTAGCATGCATAAAATAAATATAAAATTTTGGAAACTATATATAATTTTCCCCCCATTTCATAGTTATGTGCTACTTTTTGTTACTCAGTCCCATAAAAGCCTATTAAAATTATTTTAAGTGTGTAGTCGTACCTTGATAAAATGGGAAGACGTCTACAAATAAGGCACATAAAAAGGATTTTCTTGTTAATTTTATTTGCATAGAATACGGTAATTTGTATTGTAAACTAGTAGGGGAGATGCATCTGGACAGCAACTTTTACAAGTTAAATGAAAGTTTATAAACCTCAGATTGAGCACGCCATAGATCGCATCTATTCATTCACCTCCTGTCTTATCGACAAACTGAAAACTCTTTACACCTTGCCTTTTCAGTGTGATGTAGGTTTCCTTATCTTGCCGTTGTGTGTAGATGACTGAAGCCACTGGGTGACAGCTGGGGCCAGTCATCCAGGAAACACAGCCCAGTGTGTTCTCAATGACACACAGTCAGTGCCAAATCCTATAAATAAGTTAACATTGACTAACTCCTATAAATAAAGTTGTGGTTATTCAGGATGTTTTCACTTGATCTGTTGTCTGAACCACTGTAAGAAGTTATTGAAGATAAAACCTTTATCTGTCTAATTGAGAGGATATACTGTATGTAGTCATTTGCTGGTGTGTTTTTAGAGGTCACTTGTATATTTTCTGCCACCATGTCCTGGCTCCAAAAAAATTTGCCCGTATTGAAATTCAGCCAGTAAAAATATGGCATGTGTCATGAAGTGAAAGCATGTTCCTTAAGCCATAAATGTGTTTGAAAGTCTGTGTGTGTGCCACAACACAAGCTATTATGCTGTCAGAAGTCTGGGAGTCTGCATTCTTTCCAGGGTTCGTGTTTCAAGCTCCTACAATGTGCATCAGTGTGTGTGTGGAATCTAAAAACATGTCTGTATTCTTTATGGTGGTATTAAGACTGGGGTTAAAAGTCAAAGTCCCAAAGGGTGAGACTCTCAGGCATGCTGAACCCTTCGGCATTGACTCTTTTTAGTTTGCTTACCACTTTCACAGACTCTTCCTGGTTTGCTCTAATAGCATTCAAAGTTCTGATGTTTGTTTGTTTTTTCCACCTTTTGTAAGCTGAGCACAGTTCTTTCATTTTCATAGTATCTTTTTTCCTCGTATGCCAATTTTTTCACTTTATGTAGCTACTTGGTGAACGTTTATGCCAATGTTGACGTTTTTCAACACCTGACTTTTTCTTATTACCTTTTCTCATCTTGATAAAATCTTCAGTCCGTAAAAGGAGAGGAGGATTTCTAAATGAACCTTCTAAAATATCCTTAATAAGTGTTTTCCCTCTAAGTCTGTTGCAAACAAAATTGAATCTCCTGGATCTTTCTTCTTTTTCAATCAACAGGAATAGATATTTGTTTAAAGAAAACCCATTGAGTTTTTTAAGTGTCACTTTTTTCCCTGCAGACCATTCAGTCTGTGATCAAATCTGTCAGCCTGGTAAGGCTGCGTTCAAAACGCTGTTTCACTGCACACTATTATTTGTCGATTGCCTGTAATTACCCATCATGATGACTGATGGGAGGATTTTATGGCTGATATCAAGGTTTTATAGTTGTTCTGCTGACACATTTACAAAATCAGCCAGTTGTTAAATATGACTCAGCATGGAGGCAACTAGCTAAGGATTTTAAGAGGGTGAAAATGATTTCTGTATGTTTGCATAAGAAATCACAGCTACTCTGCTGGTCATCAACACAGCATATTTTTACTAATTGAACAAGGTGTTCTTTTGTAATAACAGTGTATATACATAACTAAAACAATCATATTTATATTAAAATGTATGTACCGGTATATTGCCTCTTGTTTTGTGCATAAACTTGACCAATAAAGTTGATGCTGACTTTTTTCTTGGCTCTGATCTTAAGGTTGAACATGTTGACAGCAACTGTTGTCATGTAGAAGTTGTTATTCAGCGAGAAAGGGTCGGTGTTAGTTATTTTTGGAAGCAGTATGATGTCAAAACATGAAGTGTGACTATGCAAAGACACTGAAGGAACTATTTAAAAGCAAGAGTTTTGGGCTATAAGAGAGAGCAAGATTTACAGCAGAAAACAGGAAGGCTAATGGGATTCCAGCAAAGTTATGCTGTTTCATCTTTTTGAGGTTTCAACTTTTGTCTTTGTTGGATTTGGCTAATTTTAGCAGACTTTTATCAAATACAAAACAATTAGAATGCTGTTTTGGTAAAGCTAGGCAGGTTAACCACACTTTGAGCTTTTAAAAGATGCCTCTGCTGCAAAAGCTATGACCCAGTTTTTACTGATGTGTGGCATAAGTATCGGTGTAGCTCTGACTCTCTATATTTTTTCTATCTCTTTAATTTGTCCCCAGGATACTTCTTTGTAACAATTCAGTTACGAACAAAGCGGAAAATGCTTTGATGTTGCATAGTTAATTGACTTGATTGGGGTTGTTTTTGTGTGTGTGTGTGTGTGTGTGTGTGTGTGTGTGTGTGTGTGTGTGTGTGTGTGTGTGTGTGTGTGTGTGTGTGTGTGAAGGTCACACAGGTACTCATCACTCTCTGAGATGATTGAGAAGCTGAGAGGAGAATACAACCACATCTCACCAGAAACCACACTGTTTCTCACAAAGTAAAATGTAGTGAGGACTATTCAAGGTCTGGAGTGTAATAGGACTGTAAGAACAATGTCAAAAATATGCCCAAGGTCACTGTTTGGTTGCCATGTCCAAAGCTTTGGGAGGGATTTGCTGCAGCTTGTTTTAATCTTTTCATTTACTTACCTCTCCTTGTTTCTTTCAATTTTACAAGGTAAAACTGATTGAAATGATTAACTTTGTTTTTCATATTTGACTTTTTGTGCATTCCCATCTCAGATAAACGGAGTGCTACTAACCCTGAGACTTGAGAGGTTTATTATTTATTATTTCCAAAGTTTCTTGTTAAGCAAACCCGTGAAAGGCCCTGTTGAACCCACATTGTGAATCAGTTTGATCACTGATTGGAAGTACAGTGAAACCCATAACTAGGTGTTTGAGTTATATATGAGTAGCTTGGTAGAAGTGAAAGATTACATTGCAGATGTCACATTTAATATCTTTGATGGTGCCTTTTTGCTTTTGTTACATTTTCTTGAAAGATTAAACAGCTAAAATGGTAACTGTCTTGCAGTGAAAATGATGACAGGGGAAATTATTCTTCTATCAAAGAATGAGGTCATTACTTGAAGGATGTGTGACAGCATGGAGTGTACATTTTCAAATGAGTTGCATTTTATCTCCATTGCCCTGCTGACTCAGACAGGGATGTCTTTAATATTTCTTCTTGGAAGAACAAAATAGCTTACATCCAAATCTGTCTGTTTAATCTGACTGCTCAGATTTCATTAATAAGCAATAAGAAAAAAAAAGCTTTCAGCTTAAATTTTGAACAAGTGCAGGAACTGTAATTTATATTTTAACTGATTTCTGAAAAATTGTTCAAACAAGCATATTGTTACTGGTCTTTACCCAGCTCTACAAGTATTTATATGTAGCCCTAATATTTTTAAAACACACAACAGATTCCATTATGTCTTTCTGAGGTAGGAAATGCTGCTGGCAATCAATCTGGAAAGGGTTGTAAAGGCTGATTCCAGCAAGAAGGACTCTACAACATAATTTGTGCCATAAAGAGATAGCTTATTGTGTGTTTAATTTGTAACCAGAGATGCACCAATCAGGCTTCTTTTGACTGATTGAAAATTTTCTTTGAGGTGAGACCTACCAATTCCCATTTTGACTGATTCATTTAAAAACCTATATTTGGCTTTTTTAACCTTTCTTGAAATGCATAGCATTCACTGCACTCTAGTGTGTTTAACAATTGATTCCAGAAGAAAGAAATGCACTGTTAGTATGATAACCACAGTCAGATTTTAGAATTTCTCATTTTTTGGCCTGAATGGTGGTTAGCAAAGAAACATTTGATCTTCAGCCATTTTGTGTTTGGTTACTTTTCAGCAAAGACGTAGGAATTTCAGGTCATGTTTATTCTGACGTTCACAGCACTAATCTTTCATGAAAAGTTGTTATAGGAATCCAGCTTTCTGATAAAGACTTGCTTTGCTGGGTTTCTTTGTCAGATATGTTTTTGCGTTATTGTCAGTCTCGGATGTCTGCCATCTTTCTTTATTTATTGTGTGTCCGCTCATTTTTACCTGCCTATCGCTCTATCGCAGCTGCCCGTCTGTTTTTCTCCCAGGTTTGTCGTTCTTGCTTATCTGTTTCTGCTTCCTGTAAGCTTCCTGCTCCTCATATCAGCCTGACTGATTACACTGTAGCAGGGCTCTGCTTTCAGTAAAGATCGTGTGTGATCATCAGTGAGTGCACTACCAGGTCACTGTAGTCGAACAGCTTCTAGATTTACTTAGTTATGTAGAAATGCATTTGCTTGAAAATCAGGTAAGCTTTCCAAACCTATGATTATGAAGTTTTGCAGTGTTTTCAAAGTAAAGATAGATAAATGCTATATTCATGTTCAGTCTGATAGATCTCGTCACTGCAGACTGTCACAAACTCAGGTCAGAGTGACTTTGGGCAGTTTTGGAGAGCTAGGTGCCCGCTTAAGACCTGATAGATTTCCCCTTATTTTTAGACAGCAGTGATAGAGCGGCAGGTAGCAACAAGGCCTCTCCGCTTTCCTTCGGGAAAAGGAACACTACCAAACTCTGGCAACTAAGCCAGTTTTCTTGCACAGCCTCAGAGATGAAAAAAAAACTTCTTTATTGCAACAATCTCAAACATGTAATCTAAAATCCCTTGGTTACGCTTCCATCCCATTATTTGAATTCTGGTTCCTGAGAGGTTTCAGGGAAACTCTGGGCTCTCCAACTGTGGTAGAGCATGGAGGGTTGATGCCAAGCTTTAAAACCAGACAATAAGTGGGATTTTAGCTGTTCATTTGACAGCGAATGGTCTCTTGGGAGATTTGAGAGTAGTTTATTGGTTTGTCTTCTCTGTGCCAACCTTGAAATCTATTTTGTTGTTATTTTGTCCTGTCTTATCTGCCTCCGTACGTGCTTCCAGCACTAATTGACTCTAAAATTGCCGTGTTCCTCTGCTGCACAAGAAGCACCAGAGAAATATTTATCGGACTGAATGAGGGTTTATTTTCAAACTAGAACCTTTTTTTGAATTTACACCCAACAAAAAAACATACTTTTGATGTTATTTCTGAATATAATCTGCATCAAAAGCACCAATAGTCTTCTTGATTAATGTAATCATGCAAGTACTTTGTCCACTGAATCCTCGCTGTCTTCTCCATTAAATCCAAAGGACTGTTGCTACTCATCCCAATTTGCCCGAAACCTGAATTCGTTAACACACAAACAATAAGACGCACAGTGCAGCAGTGTTAAGCGCTCTTTGGTGGTGTGATTAAAAACTGGAACAGGAAAAAGAACCAGCAGATCTGACAAACTGTCGTGCTTAGTCATGTAAGGGAGGATTTCAGCAGAGAACCGAAGGGTTAGATGTCACTCCAGATTTAATGAGAAAGCTGACGATGTGACTGGATAATGTTTACCTCAATATTAATCCAAAAATGTGTTTCAGTTTGTCAAAACTTGATTCGTTTATAAATCTCTGAGCTGATTCTAGTAGGTTGCACCTCATTCTTTGAATATTTTATTTATATTTCAGAAACTATAATGATAATGATAGTAATTAATAATAAAACAATTGAAGATTTTGACACTCTCTTGTTCTAAAGCCATTGCATTATTGCTTAGATCAGTTTAATATTTTATTAATTAATTTGAAAAAGATAAACACATCTTTTATATTTTACTCAACAGTAAACAAATCATGAAATTTAATGAACAAATATCCAGTTAAGCTAAAAAATGAAAACATGCAGCCGTTAAAGTGCACACAGGGTAAATGGAGATTATTTATATTCACTGTTTTTATTTCATGAAAACAATAAAACATAGGAATTTCAAAGTTTTACTTATCATGTCAGCCGAACCTAATTTACAAATAATTACGTAAAATGACCCGTTTTTTTATTTATTTCTGAAGCAGTTCATCAATGAGACTAAAAACAACATGAATAATGATCAGCACAAAGTTGGTGATGTGGACTCTTCTAAATATAAATACATTTAGAAAGCCTGTTCTTCATAGACTCCTTATATCTTTTATATTGGAGAAAATAAAAAATACTTTTAAAAAAACTATTTTATTCTAAAGTGATTTCTATCAAGATTCAATAAGGCTGATTTTATCTGTAGGAACTGCTGTGTCTCATTACATGTATGGACACTTCATTTTGAAAAGAAAAAATGGATGTTGTTTATCCTGATCACAAAAATGACGTGATCGTGATTGTTATCCAGCATAATATGGCTCATCTGTAATGGAAAGTAAAGACAGAATAATGCCTTTTTTATTGTGATGTGAAGATAATTTTGGTTTATTGAAGGAAGACAAACTAAATGGTTAAATATAATATATTGCGAAGAAAAAAATAATGATGGGATTAAAGTGTTATTCATACATGACAAGCATAGTTATTAGAATTGAAAGAGATAAAACATTAGATTAATCTCAACCATATATATGTTTTTAGGTCTCCATCTTTCAGCCTTTTCACAATCCAGGTTCTCTGTATTTGATATTAACATTTATGCATAAATGTAGGCTCCATTCTCTGGTTAGCTTAAGAAATAGAACCTGAATAGTTAACATAGTGAAGTGAATCTTACCCAGCATTTTTCTTTGTGCTGAAGGTACATCTTACTTCTGCTTGCTGACCCCTTCCTTGACTTCCTCTTTGTCTCTCTCTATCTCACTGTCTCCCTCCTACCTTCGATCCAGAGAATTACGTGAGCAGACACTCATGAAAAGACATATTGTGTTCTTGTGAATGTGAGCGGTGTGTTTCTGAGGCTTTTCCTTGCAGCTTTTTATTCATATGATCATCTTGGCGTTTGGACGCAGGAAGCAAGGACATTTTAAAACTCGTTTTAATGTTCTCTGAATACAAGTCCAGCATCTCATGCAGCCAACATAGAGCTTTTCTCTGGAGCACTGTAAACAACATGAATAGCTGCTATGAACTTGTGCTCCTGAAAACAGAAGTTTCAAAATGCATTCTTATACAAAAAATAAATAAATAAACCCTATTTGCATATCTGGTTGTTGGTTCTAAGCCAAGAAAATTTCTACTGACCAGGCTGTGTGGCCTTGTAATGAGGACTTTACATAAATTTTTGGGACCTTGCCCGGGCTCCGTATGTGTGAACATTCACAGCACATTTTTGTGTCTGAAACTTTATGTGCCGCACAGAAAATTAAAAGTGAGAATTATAGTCACCACCACATGGTGGAAATGTAAATTTAACTATTATCTTGTCATATAGAATCTTTGTCTCGTGCTAAGCTCTGCTGAAAACATCCAAAAAGCATTAAAACGTATTAGCACATTGTTTATTGTTAAAACATTTGTCAGTTGATGTATTTTTTATACCAACTGGGTACTTGAGTTACTTTCACACTAAAGCAACAGACATAGTGGGATGTTTACTACAAATCTATTTTCACTTTCAGCTGCTGCGTCTTCAGGTACAGACATCCTGTAATTTTCCCTCTTCATTCCCATTGAGACTTAAATGTGGCCAGATCTCAGACCTGCGCACCGCCATCACGTCATTGTCTCAAAACAAGCCTTCATTGTGTGTTGTGCCTGCATCTGGGAGAAATCAACTTTTGTTTGTTTGAGCATCGTGTGCTTTTCAAAGGGCAATGCTTAACTTCAGATTTGATGATTGTTTTAGTTATAGGTTTTACTCATATTGAACCTGGTTCTCATGGCATTTCATTATATTTTCAAGAAGTCTGCTGCGAATCAAAGGTTAGTGTGTAAAATGTCTTTTGGCTCCTGCTTTATGCTGATTTTCTTGTAATGTGAATATTCTGCTTCTCTTAATTGTTGTCAGAAAATGACTGAAAAGCATGACACACACCTGTAAACATTTACTTAGACACTCATTTTGGGCGAGAAATTGTGTGTGTGTGTTTTTTTTTTTTTTACTTTATTTAGCCATAAAATTGGGACTTTTAATAACAGTAAGGAAGAATTGGGCCATCATCAGTAAATAAATTAGCAGCAGGAAGTAGTTCTTCTTCCCATTCTTTAGTAAAATGCCATGCACACTCAATGAAGAGAAATGATACTTCTGTGTCTCTTGTCCTTTCCGAGTAGTTGATTTTGCACCCTGGGAAGCAGCTAGTTATTATTCTCAGTCAACCCTTTCTAGCTCATGTTTGCCGTGGAGTCTGTTCGCCCTTCCACATATTCAAATGTCAGCTGTGATTGCTGAACTCAAGCTGGAAGGCCAAGCACTGCCCTTTTCTCATGCATATCCAGTGAGGGGTACAGTCTGATAGGAATCCAAAGTCATTCAACTGCTCCCCCTGTATTCTGCTCAGATCGTCTCTGAGTGTTTTTCCTTCCCGTTTGCCTGCCTGTTTATCAAAAAGCCTCATTATACCCCCACCTCGCTGTCTGTCTGCATCAGTGTCCACACATGCTTGTCTGTCTCATTGGTTGCATGTTTGTTGGCCTACATGAGCGAGTGGGCTAAAGTTCATGTCATGTGCTCGTTGTCTGATTTGTAGTCTTTTTGTCACATGTTCCCCACTTCCTCACTGATTACAATAGCGTGTCCACGGTCCAGACCCAGACAAAGGAAACTGGCTCAGTAAGCCACCGGGCAGACTGACACATAAGATAACATTACAAATATGAAAGCAAACTGTAGATTTAATGACATAGACAAACAACAGTCAATAGTGTTTAACGTTCTATCAAGTCTTTGCCTTTTCTATGAGCAGAATTGCTCTAAGGAAATGGAAGCCATCAACTCAAAAATTAGGAATTAAACTGTAGCTCAATATATTTTAGGTATAGTTGCAGTAAGAGAAACGAGCCAGAAAATGTTTTCCTGTTTTACTTCATAGTAAAGGAATTCAAAATGAATATTTTTTTTAAGACCAATCTGTGAAACAACTCATTATAGCAAAACCGTTTATCTGCCATCATTGGTAACTATGCAAACCAGACTGAACATTCACAACAGGCTGCGCTAGCCACAGCATAGCACAGAGCAAGAGGAGGGAGGATGAGCAGCCATAAGATTGTGATTGACAGCACTAATACTTTCCTGCCACTGATTGGTTGTTTCTAGAGAACACTGGAAGAAGGCACAGGAAGTAGATTTTTCACAGATTATCTCTCATGCTGTACCGTCACAATAAAATGGCAGTTTTAACAAATATGTAAAAAAATATATTTTTAAAAAAAGTTAAAGTGCTTTAATTTCACTTAGGAGAGGGCAGGTGATTTGTCTTACAACCTGAATCAAGCAAAAGTTACAATGCAGTCCAACCAGCTTAGAATTGAAGAAGTTGCATCCGACAACATTGTCGAAAGGGAATTACAGCCACCCAAGCGCAAGAAGAAGAAGGTGTCATTTGCAGTCTGTTGGGAGCTGCACGCACCTGAGGAGCTAAAGATTTCTGCTGAAAATATCGAACAGCAGGACGCTTCACTGCTGAGTGAAAATAAATTGATTGCCAAAGCACAGGAGACAGAGGATCAAAAAGGGGACAGACCAACACCTAAGAGTGAGTCCAATGAGAAAAACCGGGTACCGTTTAAAACCTGGTCGGAGGAACAGGTCCCCGTTGACCAAGAGATTTCTGCAGGAAATATTGAAAAGCAGAACAATTCACTGGTCAGTGAAGAAGATTCCATCACTAGAGTGCAGGAGACAATCGATATAGCAGAGAAGGAACAGCCACCAACAACGAGGCGCAACAAGAAGAAAAAGATACCATTTCATATCTGGTTGGAGAAAAATGCCTCTGGCGATCTAAGAATTTCAGCTGAAAGTACTGGAACGGAAAATGTTTCACCAGTTTCCGAAAAGGCATCAATCTCCATACTGCAGGAGACAATCGATCTGGCAGAGAAGGAAGAGTCCTTTAAGTCTTGCACTGAAAATGTTAATAAGGAAGACACTTCTCTGCCTGAAGAAGAAGGTGATCAAGCAGATTCCTTAAATACGGAGATTTGTGCCAAGGAAACACCACTCGTCACTGAACAGGCTTTCGTCTCCAATACACAGGAGACACTGGATCAGCAAGAGGAGGAACAGCCACCAAAGACCAGGCACAACAGGAAGAAAAAGATACTGTTTCAAATCTGGTTGGAGAAACATGCCCCCGCTGATCTAAGTATTTCAGCTGAAAATACTGGACTGCAAGACGCTTCAACTGGTACCAAACAGGAATCAATCTCCGTACTGCAGGAGACACCAGAGAAGGAACAGTCCTTTAAGTCTTGCGCTGAAAATGCTAATAAGCAGGACTCATCTCTTTGTGAAGAAGAAGGTGATCAGGAAGATTCCTTGAAAAAGGAGTCTTGTACAGAAGGACCTGTGATTTCTACAACACAGCTGGTTACCGAAAAGAAATCCATCTCCAAATTACAGACGAAAGTGGATCAAAAATGGGAGAAACAGAAATCAAAGACGAAGCGCATGAAGAAGACGCTGCTATTATGGAAATCTTTCCCAGAATCAGATGCTTGCGCAGATCTGACGTTTTTGACAAAAAATAGTGACATCAATAACGGTCCTCTGCCAGAAAAACCATGTTATCAAGCAGCTTTGTACAGCAGCGGAAAGAAGACATTTTGGAAAGTGTTCCCTGAATCAGAACCTGGCATTGACCTAAATTTCTTCGCTGAACATATTGAAGGGCAAGATGTTTCAGTTCCGGCAAAAGACGGTGAATAGGCAGATTCCTTGGAAAAGCAGTGTTATTCCAAGGACACTGTGATTTCCACAAGTCAAGCAAAGTGTACATGTCAGGCCAAATCTAAGGAACCTGAATTGGGAAATATCGAACTACAGAAATACTTAGAGACAGCTGGGTGAAATGTTCGACATAAATCGTAAACTAAGTGCTAAACTCAAATACCAGAACGATCTGTTGAGGAAAGTACTATCAGAGCAAAGACAAAACAGTGTAGAACAAAAAGAGCCTTTTAGAAGTCTAAACCTATGCAAATTGGGAAATATTTTGAAAACTATTTATCTTTCTCGGCTATATATATATTTATAGATATATCGATATCTATAAATATATATGTAGACATACAGCATATATATATCTATAGATATATATGTCTATAGATATAGATCGATAGATATAAAGGTATCTATCAATCTATAGATATAGATCAATAGATATAGATCAATATCTATATACGTATGTATATAGATATCTCTATGTATATCTACATATCAATCTATATATCTATCTATACATACAGTATATATAAATCTATATATAGATATCTATATACGTATATATCGATATCAATCAACCTATCTATATCTATATATAGATATTGATATATAGATGTAGATATGTAGACATGTACATAGACATCTATCTATAAATCTATCTCTCGCTGTCATGGGTGTGTCTGTGTGTGGGGTGGGGGGGGTGTGTGTTTGTAGGTAGGTAGGTAGGTAGGTAGGTAGGTAGGTAGGTAGGTAGGGGCACTGCCAGGAATCTCGGACCCCCCGCACAGCTGCTGTTACAGTTTTTTGAGTCAAAAAGCATCACAATTTTAAAGGCTTTCAACTGCCTTGCCTTCTTACTGAAATGTCTCTCCCCACAAGCAACAGTCGTAGGCAACGTGCAAAATGTACATGAAGCAATCCAGACTTCTCAAAAAATTCTATGTAGTCGCATTTCATTCAAGCTGCAGTATATAACTTTAATAAAAAATATGTTTTCTCCTTATTTGTTAAAGCGGTCACCATGTCGTGCCAGTTTCTTATGAGACAGATAATCTGTGAAAACAATCAATTTCCTCCCTGAAGTACTATTGCTAGCTAAAGTAATGCAACGTTCCGTGCAAAACAACCAATCAGAACCAGTAGGACAGTCTAGTGCTGTGTAGGATTAATGGTTCCATCAATTACAGCAGTGGTTCCCAAAGTGTGGGGCGCGCCCCCTGTGGGGGGCACAGTGCCATTGCAGGGGGTAGCAGGATGAAAAAAAAAAAAAAACAGTTACACAAAAGTGTTTCACTGTAAAGATGGTTTGTAGTGTGTTTTGTTGCAACTTGAAGTGTGAAATAAACTTCAGTGGAGTTTGAAAACAAAATATGTGTATAGCTTTACGTCTGGTTGAACGATGTGTGTGCCCAGTTTTTTTTTTTTTTCTTTTTTGGGGGGATGGGGTTTATTGTAATCCATAGGGGGGCCCAGAAAATCTTTGGGAACCACTGAATCCAACCCCAGACCATAACACTTGTTTGGTGATAAGATTGTTTTTTTTTTTTAATTCTCCAGTTTATTTCTCAACATAATGATCAAATGTATCGACTATATAAACTTTCACTTCTTGAAAGTTGTAGAAAAGGAGTACGGAGAAATTCAAATGCATTACGCGTTTTTAAAATATTTGATGATTTCTTGGTATTCAAACTTAGTATTCCTAACTTCAACCAACCTTTGGCGCATGCCACGCACTTAGCTACATCCTACGATTAATGGTTGTACCAGCACTGATTGACTCGTTATTGCCAGCAAATTTATTTTTAATGAACACTTCTCTTAGCTCTTTGGCCAAGTAAAGGTTAAATAAAGACGCAGCAGCTCAGTATTATTTCAGGCTAATCTCAAATTAACTTATTGACAGATTAGTTTCACTTCCAGAGACTATCACACGTGCCTGGACATGTGACACATGGATGTGGTTTCGCTTGGAGCGACAATGAGATGTAGTTTTGTAGCTTAATGTAACACGGTTCCCTGTAAACGTTTTCAGACTCAGCAACTCTTTCCATTGTTTATGGGTAACTGAAAGAGCATAAAATGAGCACTTCCTTAATTTGAGGACACGATTTATCGCAGCAGAATATTCGTTTTAATTGACTGCTGGCCTGATAAGTTGTACTAAAGCTTTTTTTTATGATAATTACCAAGTGGTCTCCAGAAAAGTGGCTTTGCTCATTTGGGTTAATTTCTCAGTTTGTTGTCAGCATCTGCAGTGCATTTTGCAGCTAAAATTAGAATGAAAGAGCTTGAAGGCCTCCTATACATTTTTGAAAGATGAGGTAATGTTGGTTTTATATACTTCTACTCTCCTCTATGCAGGGTTTTACCCTGCTCCCTGAAGAATGCAGCTTAAATACTGCAAGCTGCTGTATCACGCTGTACTGTACTGCAGCAGCTTAGCTCTGTGGGTGAACTTGGACCCTCAACTGCACAGTGAGGAGGAGGGAGAAGTTTCCAGAAAGTTAGAAAAGAAGAAAACAATTCAGTGACACAGAAACAAAACAAAGTAAAGAGATGCATTCAGTAGAAGCACAGTGTCCTCTCTCTTTTTTTATCCCCTCCTTATTTCACATTATCTCATCTGCTCTCAACAACATGTTTTCACCCCTTTTCATCTCCTTATATTCTAGAGTCTGGCTGTCGACCAGCGCAAGATTAAACTCCATTCTTCTGGCAGCCAATTTGCTGGGAATTTACTCTCTTATTAAAGTGCATGTTCAGAGCAGCTTTCCTTGCGTGTTTTGTTTTGCTTCCCACACACATGGCCCCTGGTGAACAGCTAGTCATGTGTCTCATTGCATGAATAAAGGCTAAACAGAAACTTGGCTTTTTGTCAAGGATGCCATGGCTCAGATAAAGAGATGCTAATACTGTCTGGGAACCTTTTTGGACAAACCTACATGGTTGAGACAAACATTTGCAGCATCTTTTTCTATTTGTTTTTGTTCATGTCATTTACTTCCATTTGTTAAATGCCTTAAATTCAGCTTCACTGTTAATTTTCTGAAATGTTTTTCTTTGGGGTGCAACAATGATCCCTTTGTGTTGTAACAGGCTGAAATAAGATCTGAAAGTATTTTCATTTCTGTTTAAGTGATTCACTGCTTGTCTACGGTGACAAGCAGGGAATTTTCTTTTTTCATGAAGCACACACAAAAAAAGATTTTTCTGGAAAAACTTTGCTGCAAATTTGGGCTTTTCAACAAGCATGATCAAGACATTACATTTGTCCTGCTATTCTCTTGAGCTCAATGATTTATTTTCCAAACTCTGCTCTGCTGCTGCAAAATGTTATTTACAAACAAAAAAAAATATGTCTCTAGTTTTTGTTAAGCCTTGACTTACGGATTTTTCTCTAAACTTTAAAATATACTAGAACATCTCAATAGTTAGAATATTGTGTAAAACTGCATTTTTTTTTCTTGTCAGTCACTTCAGGAAGTAAAAGGTTTATTTTGTAGAGATTTTTTACACATAGATTAGAAACATTTTAAGCTTTTGGTTTTTGGTTAACATGTAAAGAAGACCCAAATATGAGTTTCTCAGAAAATTAGAGTATCACACTAGACCGACCAAAAACAGAAGTTTTAAGCACAAATTCTAGGCGTCCCCTTGCATGAATTACTGCGTCAGTGCCATGACGCCCTGATGGCATTGATGCGCCAGAATCACAGGTGATCAGCCTGCATATCTGTAATGGAAGTCCAGATCGCTTTGATAGCTACCTTTGGGTCTGAAAGTAGGTAAATAAGTTTTGTTCTCTCAGTGGAAGCTCCCGCTGTCCTTCAGAATAATTGTTTACTTTTGTTGTTCTACTTTTGTTTCGGGTCAGGACTGAAAATTGCTGAAAGTTGTCAATTTGTGATCTTGTCAGCTCAGACGGAGTAATGTTACTTTGCTTGACATTCCCTCATTCTCACATATGTGGATATCCTTCCATTTCTTTAGCATTTTACTTCAGATTTAGTCTTTCTTCTCTTAAAAAATACATCTCCCAGCGCTTTACTCGTTGATTCTGTCTGTGAGCCAAGTAGAGCTTAATGGCAATCAGTGAAACAAATGAGACGAGTGAGCAGGCCAACACAGGACTCACTAAACAAGCAATTATTGTAATGAACATCTACACTGTGTGTTTAATAAAAGTCCCAGTGGGCCTCTCGGTTCAGCTCGTTCGAATTAACGCAGTTTTTTTTTTTTTTTACTAGCCACCTCCTGTTAGAAGAGGGATTCTTTGCAGTTCTCAAATGACACAACTGCAACAACTATGTCAACAGAGAAGAAAAGTCTGCTCAGAAATTATGTTTAGAATAAAAAGTTGTTTACACAATAAAATTATCTGCATGTAAAAATTAAGAATGAGAACAGCTGCAAATAAAACTGGGACAGGGTGATTCTGATGACATCAAACTTTCTCTTAGCATGGCCATTCAGTGAAACTGAATCTGTAGCCATGGGAGGCAGCCACAAATGTTTCCACCTTTTGTTACCCTCAGATTTATAGTCAGTCACTGTGTCCTTGAGGTACTGGCCTAAATTTCCTGCTAACCAGTGGGTGGAATTGGTTACCGTATTGTTATTCACAGTGAGGCACATTGAGGTTTTTTCTTATGGCCTTGTAATTGTCTTCCTTATTATGCACAACAAAGAGATGAGAGCTCAATTGTTTGGTATTGACTGGTTGAATACCAAAGTAGATGGAGAGATTGTGAAGGTTACTAGAAAAGTGGTTGAAATAAAAGTTTTAAGTCTAAATTTGAAAAGTTAAAAACCTTGATAACCTTGATGCCACAGAAGCATAAGGTAGCAAAGTTTATAGCACGTTTTTTTTCTGTACAAACCTTTTGCAATTTTAAACTTTAGAACATAAATCATGCGTTGCGCTCATCAATTTACAGTCTGATTGTAATATGTTTGTCCTCAAAATGTGATTGTGTTGCCAATGTCTAGTTGATTAAAAAAATATATTTATTTAGTTACTAAAGGTTCAGTGGGGTGCTGAACCTTTTAGTTCTAAAACTTTGTTCAGTTTAAGTTAAGTTAAAAACTTAACATTTTTAACTTAACTTAAAAATGTTAAGTTTTCCAGAACATAACATTTTATCTGAGGTGATTGTAAAGTTTGTTTTTTCCCCCCCACTGACATATGTAAAAGGAATGTGCACTCTTCACCTTTTCACAAAGTTTCACTGATGAATGCTCAAACACAAAAAGCCTTCCCCAGTGCAATGGCACTGTATCAATATTATGTTTTCTCCACCCGCCTCTGTTCCTGTTTGCCTGGCCCAGTAAATGTACCAAACCTAGTAATCCCATAACGGAGGTAATCCCACAGTGCTTGCTTTCTGCTCTTCTCTCCCTTTGGAAAACTTTCTTGCCTCTCTTTACTGCTTTATATGCCCACCACTGGTTAGGTTCTGTCTATCAAATCATGGTTGTTTTACATAAAAGACATTATCTGCTGCTCTCACAAATCACATCCTCATGCAGGTAGTACTTTTGGTAAGTGAATGAAGATACACAAACTGGCATTTTGGTTGACAGCTAAATTTGAGCTCATATTCATTACAGCAACCTATCGAGAAGACATATGTAAAATAATCTAAAACATGCAGAATAGTGGGCATTAGTCACAGTGGATGAGGACCACTACTGTTCAATAACTTTTCCTTAAAGAGAAATTGGTACTCGGTTGTCTCTTGGTTTAACTTTTTCATTTTATTGCCTTTCTGTGGCACTGTCTTCCTCTCCTCACTTTATTTTTCCTCCTTCTTCCCTCAGACATCCCAAATTTCACATTCCTTTTCTGCCTTCAAGCGTGCATGCATGGTTGAATAAATGCATCCAGGACTCAAACAGGTCAATTCAACATCATTCCTTTATTTATATTGGAGGAGAGCCTCCAGGTCTTACTTTTGCATAAAATGTTAGTACAATTATGTTTCTTGATGGGGTATTCCATTTTTGTGGAATATTCAAACATCCATCCTTTGAATATGTCAATGTGTTTCCTGTTTCTCACTCAATGACTGCTGGAGACAGGAACCAGCAGCTAGAAAATATATTTTTGTGCCCAAGATGTTAAAAATTCATGCCTTGCAGCAAAAGTAACTCAAAAACGGAAGATGTAAAAGGCAGTGTGACACATAAAATATTACTTGATTAAAAGAAGATTCTAATGTGCACTTTAGGATATGTTGTCATGTTGCCACAGACTGTAGAACTAAAAGCATGAAAAGCTGTTTGACATGTAACAACTTCTGTTTTTAGACAAAAAGAGCATGAAAATGGTGAAGTGCAGCAGGTTTTTCAGTCGTTTCTTTCTCTCTTAAACATAAGCCCGTTGGTGCCCTTTGTACCCTGCCTGGCACCAGCAGTCAATATAAAGAAGATACTGTGAAGGATGCAGTGATAATGGACTTATCGGAAGAAAACATAGTATCTTAACAAGGAATTGATTTGTAAGTCCTTTGCTGACATGAACTATGCCCTGAAAATTATTTTACCAGTTTGTGAAGTGACAGCATTCTGTCATTCAGACAAAGAAAGCCACATTTATGTGAAATCTTTCTTACAGCTTCAACCAGACCTGCCAATAGGCTGAGAGAATCAGTGTGTAAGAGACTATCTGCACACTTTAAATTGACTAACAGAAGAAATGTGCACCATGATGAATGATCTAAGCAAAAAATAAATAAATAAATATTACCAGCTACATACATTTATAGGGCTACATTAAAGGCACTTGTTTTTTAGCGTATTAGTTATTGCCATACTTAGTTATTGCACCGTTATACAGTGCTGACTGACAGCGCACAAGATAGATAAGATAAGATAAAATTTTATTGTCATTGTCACATGAACAACGGAATTTGAGAAATGCCATCAGTCGGGCAAAAAAAAGATAAATTTACACACAGTGTAAGAAGTAAATAACAAATAGCTGATACTTACAATGCATACATTCAAGAAATCTCTGTTGATTCTCTGAAAGTCAGTTTGAACAACATGGAATGTATAAAAGTCTTGATTTGGTACCTTTGACTTTTTAAGACAATGACAAATCAAGAAGTTGCTCCAGACATATCAGGGTTCAGCAAGGACCAGTCTTTTGAATGTGTTGTTCTGTACGGATAATTTGTTGTCACCGATTCCCCTCGTGGACCACCTACAGTCATGTGCCAATTAAAACGACCACCCACCTCCTAAACAACTAAATGATTTATAACATACACACAACCATTCATACACTCAATAACAACAGCTGAAGAGAAGAAGACGCAGCCAATAAATATTTAATGACTGCCTTTATCTATTTATAACTGATGCGTATTTCCAAAAGGACATATATCAGTGTGTTTCCACTTACTTGTCCTGGATTAGACTGTACTGAATAGGAAACCCTAAAAATGTCTGTCATTTTAGCTTGATATAATTGCTCATTGGCAAATCTCTTTTTCTAAAAGATAACAATTTAATCTTTTAAGCACTGTATTTACCTACAGTGTTAAATATGGAGCCAAGAACAGCTGCTTTGAATATTTGTAATTTTTCTTCATATTTATATTTTATAAATCCTTGTGTCCTTCAGTATTCTTTTTCATTCTTTGTTTGCTTTTCTTTATGGCTTTCCTTCCTTATTTACCGTACAAGTGTACAGTAAATATGGATATCTTGCAAGAGAATGGATCACTGATTTAAGAGTCATTTAAACTACAGTTCCACCGAGCTGTAGTTTAAATGACAAATGGCTGTCCAAAGCCATTTGTCATTTAAAAAGCTGTTTATTTTAAACAGCTTTTTCTGCTCAAAATAAAACTCTAACCCTTATTTTAAAAGAAAAAAAATCCTAATTTCTTTCTCCTAAAATTTCTGCAGATCACGACGCTGATTAACCACAAAGACAGGCCAAAGAAGTCTGAGCGGACGTTGGCAGCGATTCACCGAGTGGGTCAGGCAGTGAGCGTGGCAGTGGGGCGTTTTGTCGGCGTCGGGGAGGCCATTGCCTCAGAAAACCAGGAGCTGAAGGATGAAATGGGTCAGGCATGCTTTGAAGCACGCAGAGCAGGTAGGAATCCTTTAGCTGTACCTTTCAGGTGCTTCTAAATTGGATGTTTATACTTCATAAAATGGTGAAAATTTTTCTGCTTTGTTTCAAAATGACACTTTGCTGTGCAGAAAAAACCCCTCAATACTAACAGTGTCTTTTTAGATAACACTCTATCTTTTTGTTGTAAGCACAAAAAGGCTTTATAAGATTTCTGGCTTTTCCAGACAGCTTGTGCTGAGCAGACCTTTCAGTAAGCTAAGAGTTGCTCATCAGTGTTTTGTCAAGCCAAAGTGTGACAGTTTCATAAAGCTTTAGACACGTCACCTTCAGGCTTCACAGTGTTATCAACTTTTAGCAAATTTCGATTAGTCTGGACAACTGAGCTGTCACCCAGTATTACACCAGAGGACCTCCAGAGTGCTCTAAAGACATTGTGGTTATTGAGTTGGGAATGACGGCGAGGGGGAAAAAAACAGCTGCAGCACCTTGGGGTGTTGTGTAGAAGAGGAAATTAATCTGCTTTTACACGGATAATGGGCTATAATTGAAGGTTATTGGACAATGGTTGTTACCTGAAGAAATATCAACCTGTTAGATTTAAATTGAGGGGGAAAAAGCCCCAAAGCATTTGTATTGGATGTTTCTTTTTAAGTTGAGTTTATACAAAGCAGCTGTAAAATGCATTGTGTTCCTGTCTCATCAGAACTAATAGGTTCATATGTACGGGAGGCAGAGATTGACAGATTTAGCATCATCCTAAATGAATCAGGCAGATTGTCTAAAGAAAGTTTTTCAGTATTAGCATGACCCAAATATTTATTTTTAAAGCTCCTATTGTAAAGACTTGTAGAAAGTCATGTTTGGTTAATTTGCTGTATTTTCACCAAAATCATTTTGGCAAAAAGCCTTTTATTAATATTTTGTTTGCCCTTTAGAGTTTAGGCAAACTCTTGGCAGAGTCCAGGTTTTAATAATGATTAGATTATATTTATAAACAGTAACTCTAAACATGATACAAAATTGAAAAAAGAAAATGCCATTCGAATCTTCAAAACAAGTAAACGTTTGATTCCTGCTACATGGAAGTGAAGAAAAATGTGAAAAATATCTTTAAAGTCATTGTCAAATCTTTCGGCACACCTACAAAAAAAAAAATTAAGACACTGGTTATTGAGCTGGGGATGAAAAAACAGCTGCTGCACCCCAGAGTGCTGCGTTTACATGGATAATGCAGTATAATAAACCCAGAATAAAAGATTATCAAAAGTTTAGTTCATACTTGATTGCGTAGAGAGAGATTGTTTAACACATAACCTTCCATAGAAAGTGTTTTATAAATTAGGAATATTTTAATATTAACTTGCACACATATTCATTTACTACAGTTATATCAGCAAGGTTATGCTGTGTACTGACTTGCATGTGGTTTACAAGCTAGTGTAATAACTTAGAAAAATGTTATGTTGGGAATAGCAAGCCAGTTTTTTTTTTTAAGTAAAAAAAAGAAAAAGTCAAGGTCATGATGTGCACAGTTATGGATGGACTTAGAACGTCTTGTGAAAATATGCAGGTCCCGTTTCACTAATGTTCATAAACTGATGTTTATTATCTAGTGCAGTTATCAGGTTAGGTTTCCATGTGGACTTTGATTTTGGAAAAAAAAAGAAAAACACCTGTCAGGTTGGAGATTGACTTCACCTCGTTCTTCACATTTCTCCACCTGTTGAAAAGATCTGTGGCTGCCAGGTTTATCTGATGATCAATATGCTCTAAATATGTAGAAAGGTGACAAGGAAGCATTATTTTCCTAGAACATCATGTCTTTCTATAAGAAGCAAAAAAAAAAGAACTAATACCCTAAGTATTAGTTCTTCTGAGTTTTTCTTTTGTAGTTGTACTCACACAAGCACAGGGACCCTTGTGTGTACAAGGATGTACATGGATGCCAGCAGGAAGTGTGGTGGTACAAAAAGGGAAGCTACAAGGACAAAAGGTTTAGCAATCCCTCCACTTACTCACTCTATGCATGGTGTAGCCTCTTTCCTTTCTTACTATTTTTCTACTTCCTTTAAAAAAACATTTGCACTACAATACAAATTCATCCTATCCAGAGTATGTTTTTGTTTAATCCCAGCAAGGGACTAAATAATCCTAAATTAACTTTTAAAAAATGTGGCTCAGTCTTATGGACATTGTACTTAGTCTAATAAATTGGGCAAAATAATTTTACCCCATTTTTGGTAAGTATTTATCTTCACATACTCTGAAAAAGTTTCCCAAGCTCAGTGTCTTTTCAAGTCCTATTTGTACAGTTGTCACATAAGGGGTACATTTCAAGATAAAGATTGAGGGACCTTTTAAACAAAGCTTTGTTTGCTGTGTTATTACATTTTTTAAAAATGAGCCACTATTATGGTTAGAAAACCTAGGTTAGCATTTGTGCTAACACCTCAGGAAGAAGATTCAGGGTTTAGGTTTTGCAACTTCAAATTTAGGTGTAACATTTCTTAATCTGCCCTTAAACTGGAAACAGTGTTACATTACTTCCAGTTGGGGGCAAACATTGTCTCAGTGGCTAAAGATTTTTAACCCAACATTATAACAATAGATTATCTCTGGGGGAACCAGCTAGTGTAGAAAAGCATTTAGTCCTCTTGCACTGCTGATTTGTTATGACGGCTAAAACTCTAACAAAAAGGCTGCTGTCAGAAGGAATTGAGTTGTCTGATGAGGAAATGTTCTTACGAGTCTGTGTGTGCATAGGTGAAGCTGACTGTTCATGCATGTGTTAATACATGCATGTTTTTCTGCCTGCTGTGACTAATTTACTCCAGTTTTCACAATGATCCATTCAGAGTTCTGCCTTTGGGTTGGCCCTGAAAAAACTTTAAACCATTGCTCATTATATTTTTTTTTTCTGCCATCCGACTTCCAAACGTCTTGTATGATCAAAAGGAATAAGCTTTGTTCTTTTTTTAAATTTTTTATACAGTCAGCGGGGGGAGAAGAGGTAGTTAGCAAGGGATTGATGTTTATTTGAACCAGCTATCTGAGCCTTTCTTTGCAGTTGTCATTATAATAAGAGCAAAGTTAAACTACAATACAAACTGCATTAGAAAATGAAGAAAAAAAAATCTGAAAGCAATTTCCACTTTATATATCCAGTCAAATATTTGGACTACTGATTGGTATAACTAGTGGGATTTTTTCTGCATTCTGCAGAAAAAATGTTGCCCATTTCCCATCTGCATGGTGAGGGAAGTGGGTGCAAGCTGGTGCAGTCTTTATCTTTTTCAATTAAGTTCAATGTATTACAAATACTGATTGTGAATACTTAGCAATGTTGACTTCAAGAGTTCAGCCACAGCATGATATTCACATTGTCAGGTTCATCTACCTAAGCATTCTCAAACAGAAAAGAAGAGAGAGACAAGTGAGGTTTTTAGATTTACTTGCAAGGAGAACGGACAGGAGCGTGCTTCAGTTACAATCTCCTACCCGCTCTGAAGCAAGCTCCTCCTGCACCTTTTCCTTTTATTTCCTTAGGGCGGTCCTAGTTACATAGCCTATTCAATTATCTTGAGTTAATCACATAGCATATTCTTCTGTTCTCTTGAGTCACAGGCGTGTTGCACCTACGGGCTGCCGCAATGTAGAGTACAAAGTTTAAAGTTCTTGTTTTACTTCCTTTTGTAGAAACAATGCAGGAACTGATGAACCCACAGAACAATGAGGTGTCTTGTGCATCCGTGGTCTCATGTACAGTTCCTCTGTCTTTGGTGCATAAACTTTGACTCTTAATCATCCATTGTTTATTCTGCCAGGTCAGTTATCACTCTTGCTGCAGACCAGCTGGTATCAGCTCCCAATTTAGAATGCTTGTCTCTTCCTGCGACGCATCACTCAAAGAAACACATATTTCAGGAACAAACATACATAGAGTATTTATATTTGTAATTAATTTAATCCTCTCACACATACATATTAAAAACAAAAATGTGGTATATGATGTACTATTTAAAACTAAAAATGTATTAACACAGACAAAAGCACAAACAGTAATTGGATTGTATTTTAACAATCCAATTCATTTAAAAAAGAGCTAATTTCAAAAGCTATTATCCACGTTCAACAAATGGGATTAACATTTTTTTATCCTCAGATACATAGACAATATACAGTATATACCTTCCATCATACCAGACATATTTTAATTCAAGACAAATTATAATCCAATTCTTGATTTCCTTAGTTTCCTTTTTCAAAGCCCTATGTTCTACATATGGAGAACACAGTGCTGACTGTGTTTTTGCTCACTGCTGCAGCACAGTCAAGGAACTCAGACAGGATCTACTCTGAGCCCAGCCACAAAGTTTAACTTGTTAACAGAGCTGGCTCTGAAAAGCAGCGTGTCAGATACAATCATTTTGTCCGGGCTGCTTCCTAAAAAGGACCAGCCAGACCTGGAAGAGAATCGAACTGCATTACGTGATATCAGCCTGTGTCCTCATCCTCTTGCTGTCACAGCTGGTTTTTTTTCCTTTTCAGACTCTACTCCACAATCTGATTCCAAAGTCTGTTTCCTCTTTAGTGGAAGCGTCTAAGGTGGCATATTCACAAGCTTTTTCCTTAGCTTTGAAGTTTTTAGCGTGAAAAATTGTCTCCACAAAGCATGCTGTTTTGTTTGGGTCATATTGGCTCTGTTATTGTAAATGGACTCCCAGAGGTGGAGAGCAATAGACTGGCATAGCATTACATAACAATGTTGCCTCACACAACGCCATTGGTTTTGCTCCCAGAGAATTGATTTAAAACTAAGGCTGCATTCTTTTAATCCTGGAATCCAGAATTTTGACCTGGGAATGATATTAAATCCAATTAAACTTTGTTTAGTTTGCACGCTGCACAACCAGTATATTTTGCTCTTTGCTATAAGTGTCCAAGCTAAGAAAAGTTAGCAAATCAAGTTAATAATGGTGTATTTCTCTTCACTCTAGGCCTTCAAACATTAAGTGAACATGCTGACAAATGATGATGCACATTGCAACACATGTATGCTTTGCTTCTGTCCCCAGAAGACAAAGTAAACATTTTATTTCTGCAACGTTTACTGCATTTTGTATGTGCTGCTGCCTGAAGCTATACTGGATTTAATGTTTGGTTGCTGTTGGACCTTTTCAGGTTGGAGTTTTAACTCAGGGGAGCTATTGTAGATTTCAACTGAATCTGAATTTGGAAATTCAGACTTCAAAGTACCTGCAAATCACCCCCAAGAGACAGCTGGCAGAAAATTCAACATTATTGTGTGATGCAACAGAGAAGGCTTTAAGAAGTATTGATTTATACAGTTAAATATGCAATCCTTAAAGCAGCATTTATTAGGACAAAAAGAGATAATCTAATAATTTTAGAAAAAACTACCTTTGATTTTAATACCCCTGTTGAGTGGGGTAAACAAATGAAGTGTAACAGTATATATTTTTTAATTCATATTTAGTTTTGCTTTGTCAAAGTTCATAGGAATTTCCAACTCATTATCATTGGTTCATGGTTTCCTCAGACGCCATTTTCTCTGAACTACTCTTCAAAATGGGCAAAACAAGAAAAGATGAACATTTAAAAAAGGCAGAAATGAATGACCTTTGTAATTCGCACAATAGCCACAAAAATAGCTACTCACCTATACCTGTCCTTATCTGAAGTCGGACCAATAGTTAGAAAGTTTAGATAATTATTAACAACTGTTTACATCTTTACCTTGCCAGCTTACTAAAGTGTGGAGGTTCCTGTATTATGCTTCCTATTATAGATCCAGATCTCATGCTATCGGGAAAAACAAAGAGGCTCCACAGCCCACAAACCTTAAGGCTCTCTCTGCCCAGATTGCATGTTTGAAAATCTAAGCCAGCTTTCGTTCTGCTTTCACAGCATAAAAACACAGTAAAGAAGACAGTAAAAAAAAAAAAAAAAAAGTTTCCACAGCTTTTCTGTATTCATTTTTTGCCCCCTAAGAGACGGCTTGTCATCCTAGTTCTAAAGTTATTTATGATGACAGATGTTGCTCTCCTAATCTTATTGACTGGCTTCATAAGTTAGCAGTCTGAACGTGCTACTGCTTATAAATCAAAAGCTGTCTTTCAGCACAGTTTTGATAAGGAATGCAGGAAGATAACAAGTCATCTCACAACTCAAAAGTTCCATTGTAGTTTTCAAGTTTAAAGTTGTTCTTTTTTTTTTTTTTTGATTTTGCAAAGCCCTGGAGAAGTGCTAAATTATGAACTGCAAAATCGCTCTGCACTAGTACGTTTGTGGTTTAGTATCCCTCCTGATGAGCCAGCTAAAGCATTCAGCTCTCATCTCAAGTAGAATGTCCTTTTCATATCAATTTACTGAGGTGCCATGAAGTTAATATACAAACCACAGCTCAGTTCAGTTTTGATTCACTTTTGAACTGATGCATGTGTGATATGATTAGGTTGATTGTGCAAAAGTAAGGTTGGGGACATTCAGCCAGAAATGCATGTTTCATTTAAATTTTCTTACTGTATTTTATGTAAGGTTTAATTACATAATATAGTTAACTATGATCAGAAAAAAAATATTCTTCATTTTTCTCTTGCCAATTACTGCTTTGAACACTACATTCAGACCGCTTTGTAAGATTACACATTTCAGAAAAGAGAGGCGCGAGATGAGATAAGTGTTTCTAGAACACACTCCAGCTCAGTTTTGTATTCAGACTCAGTTTGTGGGATAAAATGAAGCAAATTCACAGACTCTTTATCAATACAACCTGGTGCATTTTAACAAGTTTGAAATGTTTTCAAAAGTGTATATATTTCAGTGATGCGGCTCAAAAAGTGAAATTTATATTGTATTAATTCACCACAGAGAGGGATGCATTTCTATAATATTTCTGTAATGTTGATGGTAACATGCAATGAAAACCCAAAGTTCAGTTTCTCAGAGAATTAAAATATATAATTAATAAACTGGCCTATATATAAAGCATCCCACTAAAAGCAAAATAATGGAAAGTTGAGTGGACGGAAAATGTGTGGTAGAAAAAAGTGTGCAAACAGTAAAGATAGCTACAAACTTGAGATGACCGTCTCTTTTCAGATACAACTGAATTTTGCAGTTTTTTTTAAAATCAATGTACCAGAGACTAGATTATGGAAGCTGAGTTCTCAGATAGTCTATTTACCGAGATTCATCTGAAAAGGTATGCATTTAAAAGATTACAATACTTGTACAACAACATGACAAACTTACATAGTTATGTATTATAAGTTGAACATTCACCTCTGAGGAACAAATAAGTTTCTATTCTATTCTATTCTTGTCAGTGAACCTGATTCGACCTCTTTGTCATTGTTTCTTAGGTGATGCTATAGCCCAGCTGACAGACGTGGGGTCAGCCATGCAGCCTCAGGCAGACGGGCGTGTCACAGTGTTCAGTGACAGGACTGGGATGGTAAAGGCCGCCCGCCTGCTCCTCTCATCAGTCACTAAAGTCCTCGTCCTTGCCGATCGCATCGTCATCAAACAGATAATCACATCACGCAATAAGGTAAAGCTGCCTTGAACAACATCTGTAAACTAGTCAGTCACATGCACAAGGAAAACACTCCTGAGTCCTTTATTTTCCTGATGAGTAAACAGTGGTCCCTTCGAAAGAATACCCTGGATGTAATTGAAGGGAAGCAGCACTTTTAGTGACCACATGAAAACACCCGGCCACGGACCGTGTCTCTCTCATATCAGGCTGTGCTCTTATCCAGACAGTGTGATACGGATGTCGCTTCAGATTGGGCCAAGAATGGAAACAGGGGCCTAATCATGACCGGTTTGCTTTGTTCGGACAGACAGTCGACAGCCCTCTGTTCTCCATTACTGGCAAACACAATTAGATCTCTTCCTCCTCTTTATACAGCACAGATAAAAGCTGCTGCTGCTGTGTTGTTCCTACCGACTAGCAAATCTTCAACGACTAACTTACCAGCTTACATAGACTGTTGTTTTCCAAAGTGCAGATTTTAGGCTGTTTAACTTGATTTTTTTAGTTTGTAGTGGCCTTTATTTAACAGTAAATGGACAGGAAGTATGGAGGGGAGAGAAGAGGAAGACATGCACCAAATGAGAATTGAATCCATGAAAACCTCTGCATATGGTGCACATGCTCTGTCAACTGAGCCACCCAGCAGCTCTTTATTTAGGATTTTATCTGTGTGATGATATCAGGAATTAAAATGAAAAATATAAATATAATACAGATCCTCGCAAGAGAACTTTGACGGGTTTCTTTTTCCATTTTCAGGTTTCCACCACTAACTTCAATGTGTTTTTTTAGGATATATGTGATAATGCAACACAACGTTGTACATAATTCTAAAATGGAGAGAAAATTATGCCAGATTTTGAATACCTTTGCCAAATAGCGGTGAATTAGTTCAATTCCCAGCTCATTGAGATTGGGTGGATGGTGTCAATAGACGTAAATGTTTGAGAGTTTGCCACAGATTCTAATTTGTATATTCATGTGTTTCATTTTAGCAAATGAATATGCTTTGAGAGTATCCTGAAACTTTGGATGCAAAACCTTTCGAACATACCTGAATTAAATTGATGGCTCATTATAGTCATGATCCTGTGTTACGCAGCAGAAATGGTTTGCTTAGTACTTAATCCTGTGGTTTTTTTGGGATCCTTTTCTTTCTAATTTACCATTAGGAGCTACCTTGTGTTGATCTGTTGCACAAATTTCTAGTTAAAAACTGAATTTTATGGTTATAATGTGACAAAACGTGAAATATGTTCCACAACTATTTACACTTTTGTAAAGCACAACCACGGTCCAAATTTTAATCTTCATCATTTGTTACTATGTGAGCATCGGATAATATGTCCTCCACTGTTTTGAAACCGCATCTGCTAATAAATACGAGTTCCAAGACACATATTAACTAATCATCTCACCTCGCTGATCATTTTGCTTCTTTCAGGTTCTTGTAACACTTGACAAACTGGAAAGAGTCAGCACCTTCCAGGAGTTTGTGCAGATTTTCAGCCAATTTGGCAACGAGATGGTGGAGTTTGCTCACCTCACAGGAGACAGACAGAATGTGAGTAGCAATGCAATTATTAACTTGCATTTATTTTTCTTTTAATCAAGAAAACCCTATCAAGTATTTTAAGTAAAGTCTGAAAAACCTTTAATTTCCTCCTCATGTGAATGCTGTGCACTAAACTGGGCTTTTCATAAATTTATATCTATGAGATAACACTGGACTTTGAGAGCTGCAGTGTCTGCATAGTGAAGTGCAGCACACTCTGGGGAAAAAAAAAATCAATAATCCAACCATGAAATATTTACATATTTTAAAAATATCTGAACAATTGAATAAGACTTCTTTCTCGGGCCCGGCTTCTTTCTGCAAAGTTTCTTTACTTATCCATATTCATTTTGCATCGCCAGTCTTTAGAAGCAACTCACAGGTCAGTTGTGACTCACACTCCTCAAAGAATATTTACATCGCGATTCAGTCTCGAAAGGAGCTGACCTGTACTTTCTTGTGGTGCATTCTATCGGCCATATTGCAGCACATTTGCAAAACAAAACATGCACTCAGTGCTTCGAAAACACCCTCCAACTTGAAGGGGTTCTAAACTTTGTACTGTCAGAGGACTGATAATCCCACTTTGATGCACACATTCAGCCTCTGTAGCTAAAGCGCTTTGCCTGCGGAAGTCGACGTGAAATGCAGCGGCTGCGTTATTCAGACAGGGAGGGAGGATCCGCCATCCATCCGTCTGAATTTCATCGGGGGCTCAGGTTTTGAAACGCACATCACGTCGCTCCTAACGCTTCCTCTTCTCATTTGCCACTTCTTTTTTTTTTTGTCATATTTACACCCCCTCATTCACTCTCCATGTTCACACATGGAAAGGCACATGTCTTTTTCTTTCTTTTTTTTTTTTTTTAAAAGGAAAAAAAGCATCTTCAGCTATTGAAAGCAGATGAGCGGAGAGGCAAAAATAATGACAGATAATCACATCGTCTTTGTAATCTGTGGCAAAGTGCCTGCAGAGGAGTTGATTCAGCTGCCGTTTTCAAAACCTGTGTTTGTAGAATTCAATCTGCGCATCTCCCATGTAGAATCCATGCAGAGTGACACAAACAGGTTTTCTTTTTTATATTCTGGTAATATCTCTCTCTTTTTTTTTTTTTTAAAGAAAGATAACCCACAAACCCCTGATTATATCTGGGTGACCGAGCAGGATCCTTTTTATGCCTCATATCCCTTGGACACCCTGAGAGTTGTAAGAAGTCTTTACTAAAGTAAAGGCATCCATTTTCATCGTATATGTGTGTGTGTGTTTGTGCTGTAGGACTTGAAAGACGACAAGAAGAAGGCAAGAATGGCAGCAGCCCGGGCAGTGCTGGAGAAATGCACCATGATGCTCCTCACAGCCTCCAAGGTAACACTGACCTCAGGTCATTCGTTATTGATCATGTTCAGCTTAAAAATTAAAACCTCTCTTCAATTTCAAGTTTTCCAACGTGCTTGGGTCTGTGCAGTAATTGAGTCAAGACACATTAAGTAAAAGATAAATAAAAAGAGAGAGAGAAGAGGGTACATGGGTTGACATTTCACATCCAACCCCCTCCGCAGACTTGCCTCAGGCACCCAGACTGCGAGTCGGCGAGGATCAACAAAGACGCCGTGTTCCACCGAATGCGCTGTGCCCTGGAGCAGGTCATCGAGATAGTCACCGAGGCACGGAGCTGTGGGGAAAACAAGGTCCTCCCTACTAGTATCTACAACAGCATCAAGGACTTCAAGGTAGAATAACATTTTGTTGTAAAGAAACGAGCCTCACGTTGCTCAGCTGATATCTGATTGGTTGGAAAAGACACCATCCTGACTTTTGAATTAAACAGTGACTTGCAAATGTGTTCATGTATACACTGACATTTTTCACACTTTGTAATGAGGGGAGAAGTGGGGCGAAACAGGGTTTTCAAAATTCTTAGCAAATAAAAATCTTAAGTGTGGCAAACGTATAATTCCTACCACTTTTACGCTGCCCCTGGTGCAGCTGATTGCATTGATATAAGAAGCAACACAGCTGTTCTCTAGAGATCTCTGATTTTTATTAGAGAATATTGCTGATCAAAGCATCGTGAAGACCAAGGAACGCATGTTTGGTCGGGAATAAAGCTGTGGAGAAGTTTGAAAATCGTAGTTTGGTTGCAAAACAGAATCCTGAGGTTTCAACAGCAGCATCCCACAAAGCATTGTTCAATCCATCATATGGCAAGAGAAGAAACGCTACAACTGTGAAACCACCAAGACTGATGTCTGTTCAATTAGGAAAGCAACCTAGTAGTCCATGGTAACACTGGAGGAGCTGTAGAGAATCACAGCTCAGGTGGGACATCCTGGAAAATTAGTGTAGAATAAAGATGTTTTTGAAAAACGTTTACCCCTAGCCATGGTATCCCGGCAATACTGGAGGAAAGGCAGTTATAGGGGGGCACCAGATTCACCTTTCAGCAGGACAACAACAGCGAACATGGCGCCAGAGCTACAATGGAGTGGATTAGATCAAAGTATTTCTGTTTTCCTGCAGTGTTCCTGTCATGGTTCAGATTTAAACCCAACTCTGTTGCAAGACTTGAAATTTGATGCGCACAGATTCTCTCCATCCCAACTGAGTGAGCCTGAGCTGTTTGACAAAGGATAATGGGTAAAAGTTTCAGTCTCTAGATGCACAAAACCGGTAGAGACATGTCCCAAAAGATTTCCTGTGAAAGACTTTTTTTTTCACGGAAACTGAATACAAATGTTTGCCACAGTTTTCAGATTATCATTTGTAAAAGCATTTTGTAACATAAAATCCCAGTAAAATACATTGAAGGTTGTGGTTGGGAATTTGGCTGGGAAAAGTTGAGGCAGATTACGGTTGCAGAGTAACTACCGATACTCTTGCATTCATTGTTTGTCGAAGCTTCAGATGAGACTCAACCCATCAGAACTGCGATGCATACGTTCTCACTTTGTAATTCTGTTAATACAGTTGTGTAAATCGCTGCAGAAGCCCTCCATTGCACTTGCTCATCTGCTCTCTCCACTGGAAGATGAAAGAAATGAACCTGCGTAAAAGCACTTTGAGGGCAGCTCCTCAAAGAGAGAAAGTATTTAATGACAGGCCTTGAGATTGCTGTTGCTTTTAATTCAGGGTTCACAGCGTTTTAATGGCTAACTTTAGTGAAAGTTTTGTAAACTGATCATCATTCAGCATGTAAGCAGATGCTCTTAAAATGAGTTCTTTGATGAAGAAAGAGAAATAAAACATGGAAAAGAGGGGGGGAAGCGCATTAGTTTAGTTTTGTTTTTTGAGTAAGAAGAAGTAGTGTGTAAAGGCTGTTTTTACACAAAAGTGGCCTTTTTATTCATGTCATTTAAATACAAACCCTGCTCTTGCTCCCCACTCTGCAGAGCAGCGTTGAGTGCCTTAGAGAGAACCTGCACTCTTCGACGCCGCAGATCATGGCCGGTCAGCTGGAGACGCTGGTGGAGCGCACCGAGGACTTCACCGATTCGCCCTACACCAGTCATGAGCAGCGGCAGGCCATCCTCAGCGTGTGCCAGCTGGCCCGCCAGGACACCCAGCAGCTGGTTCACGCCTGGATCGAGGCGGTACGTTCGTACCGGCAGAAGTGTTTGAAAAGCAGCACGAAACTGAGTGAGGAAAATACAGCGTTCCTCAACTGTAACGCTTTTGTGTAATTATCATTTGAATGACTGATAAAACACAACAAATGCGTTCAGTCGGATAAAACGGGGCCTTATTACTACTGATGGAAACGAAATGCCTCAGTCAGTGGACAGAATCAGTCAGATTTCTTCATAAGAGATTATTTTTAAAAATGAAACATATCAAACTGTACTCTCCACAAATATGGGAACAACTTGTAAATGTATAAAGTATCTCTTGTACTAAAAAATTGCTGCAGTTTTTCTATTTTCTCTGTTGCAAACAGCAGGAAAGGACAGCTGTGAGTCAAAAGATGTAAGGGCCTATTAACCTGACAAAAAGGCTGTTTTTTAAACAAAATGGATATGTCTGAGAATCTGGACCACAGTACATATCTAGTCTTTGCCATGAAAATATTTCCCCCCTGCAAATTTGTTTTTCTGTTTGGTAAATAGACAAATTTGTGTCTCAAAAATAACCAGAGAAAATGCTAAGGCAGTTTTCAAATGATAATTGAATTTAAGGAAACAAAGTTATCAAAAACCAACCGGGCTCTTTGTGGAAAAGTAACTGCTCTTCATCAAGCACCCACTAGACCTGGGAGTCTTTAGGGAGTCAATTTGGAGGAATTTTGTCCCACTGTTTCTTGTTGAATTACTTTAATTCAGCAACCTTGGTTTCTGAATATGAATTGGCTGTTTAAAGTTGTGCCTTAAACATTGCCACCATATTTGATTGTCAGTATAACCTTCTTTTTTTGTGTTGGTTTATGCCATTTGTTGTAGGACACATAGATCTTTCATAAAGATTCATTTTTGTCTCTTCAAGATACAGAATATTTTTTCTCAATAATAAAAATGCTTATTGGCAACTTTGAAATGGGATGTTTTGTTCTGTTTGGTCACAGCTGAGGCCAAATTGAGTTGGAGAATTTTTTTTTTCTATTTGAATGTTTGCTCATATGTTTCCTTATCTATCCCTGTTACAGCATAAATGAATAAAAAACAACAAATTGGGCATAGTGGGAAGATATTTGTTTCAAAAGACAGAATAGTGTAATTTAAACAAATGAAAAACGAACAGAAAAGGTCTCGACTTTAGCCAACTTCTCTTACATTACCATGACAACTTTATGCTTGTACATATGACAGCGGTGCCTGCTGTAACAGGGAAATAAACTACTGTGTCACAACATGAGTGGATTCCCGATAGAGGTGAATTGAACTGGGACCCTTTGTCACATCAAAATCTCCCAAAAACCCCAACCAAAAGAAAATCAACACTTCAGTTTCTTTCCCCACTAAATCAGAGTATTCAAATTAAAGTTTAGATTGTTCTACATCTTTCAGTTCCAAATTTGCAATGGAAGATTCATTCATTATCACTTTCAAACTCACTAGACACCAATCAAGTAACATGAACTCAGTCCCAACCCATCTTTTTGGAAACTGGTGACATTTTTCGTCATCTGCCAATAGACTGATAGTGACGTCAAGTATATAGTGTTGCTGTAGATAACTCACATGTATAACAAGGGCTCTTTCTGTGTTGTTGACATTTCACAGCAATACTAAGCAACAGAGTTGATGCGCATGTTGAACCGTAATGAGTTTTCTATTAGCTTTTAAACGGAGGATACAGAGTGTTTCTGGTAAACGAGGAAAAGCAAACAACTTGTGTCGCTTTAAGAGCAGAAGAAAAAGCTGTTCTTACTAACATTATTTTTCACACACCCTAAATAAGATAAATAAGCTTTCTACAGTCTTTAAAATCTGGTAAAGTTGGGAAAAATGTCCGAGTTTTAGAATAGTCTTCCTATTACAGGATCAAATTTGTTATTGAGATATATTTTGGGCAATTTATTTTCATTTTTCTTTTAGATTAAGTCCTTTTATATTTGAATAGTTTTTGTCTTCTTCTACAATTGATTGCTTAAGATTTTAGATTATTGACAGAACCAAAAGATAAATGCATGTCCATTCAAAAACAAAACAGACAATTTTACAGCTTTTTGGCCCCTAGATTCTTAGATTAGGGTTTTGAACTGAACTTAGGCTTTTTTTCATCCTCGCTGAGTATTCTGCTACTTCTCATTTAATCGTTTTGTGAATGAAAAATCAAAATGTGCAGAATGCTTTATTTACATTTTTTCACACATCATTTTCCTGCGGCAGCTGTCGGTATGTTCCGCCTGCAGACTGAAATCGACGGAAGCACATCATCCTTTCACGCACTCTTCATTAGCCTCCTCGCTTTCTCTTCTCTCATCTCTCCTCGCACAGTAAACCACCTGAATAATAATATATATATATTTTTTCTTACCAAAGCTCAGTCAACATAGAATCGGAACGTAGTTTTCCGTTGCAGTCACTAGAAATCTCCTTGGTCTCAAAAAGCGTCAGACTTGCAAAATGCAATGAGCCTTTATGCCACAGCTTTTTCCTCTCTGTAAACTTCTAGCAGTGTGCACAGAGAGCCCGCAGCTGCATAATTGTACTGTAGTGCCTCATCTAATCCCCCCCAATTGAAGGTCGTGTGGAGACTTGAAAAGACGGGGCTGCTGCAGTGCTTATACGATAGAAGGATAATATTTGCATGTTATCATACTGCCCAGGTTTAAGACTGTGAATGATGGCTTTAGCTTCGGTTTTATTTCAACGGCTTCTCTAAAATTTTGAAAATTGTGTGGTATTTGTAGATTGCATAATTTGGCTTTAGTTGACTCATTGGACAAAATTACAAACTGAAATGCTTTGGGCCTTTTGTATTTCACAAATGTTAGAGTGAGTTGAACCTCATTTGCCATTTCATTTTTTTGGTTTGAACTATGAGATTAACATCTAGGTGTTTGTATTTGTGTCACATGTTTATTGTCCTCTGTGTCCGTCATCACAGCAGCAGTCTGTCCATGCCAAAGAGGCCACAGAGGAGCTGGAGGTGGCCATTCTGAAGACGTGCCAGAGCATCAGCGACCTGAGACGAGAGGTGAGTGGCAGTCTGTCTCCAAAACTAAAGACCCTCACAGACACAGAGACGTGAGCTGTTCAGCTCCTCTCTTTCTAATATTGCCACACTTCACCTCTTCTGCTCCTGTCAACTCACTGTCACTTCTGCCCGTCTCGGCTTTCTTTAAAACAGAAGCCAGGCAAGTTCATCAAGCACATTCGCCTCCCTCATTTTCTGTCACACGACTCTTTATCCTCTTGATTCCCCACCGCCCAGCTCCATAAGGTCGCGGTGGGTCGCGCCTCCGACTTGCTGAAGGCTCACGGCGAGCATCTGCCTCTGAGGGCCCTCAAAGCTGCTGGCGCCGAAGGGAACCTGGAGGCAGTGGCAGAGTATTCGCGGACGCTCACCGAACAGAAGGAGCAGCTGGTGGAGGTGGGTGGGGTCAGCAGCAAAGGGGAAACTCTTATTTCTGTAGAAAGTTGCAGTTAGGATTATATTTGTACGACTCATTGTTTTAATGCCATTGGAATTGGTGTAGAGCAAATTTCTGCATTTTCTCCATATTCTAAAAATGCATTAAAACATTACATTAAATGTACTTTTTAGTAATTGATTTTCAGAAACTCACTAGTACACCTAGTTGATGACACCCTTAACAATTTCCATAAAATAAGTGTTTCAATTGGTAATCCACGACTCCCTGTTTCACCAATTAGCAACTCTTACAATCTAAAGAGCCATTTTCTCCTTGTTCCTGTGCATCTAGATTACAACCAAAACCCACTTCATTCATTTAAACTTAAAAAGTAAAATTTTTGTGGTGCCATGAACTGGTGGCACTGGTGCTGAACTGGTTGAGCAAAGTGGCTCAACCAGTTCTTTGTTTTGGTGTAATTATTTTTCCACATATGTCCAGATTGATTTGGATTTTTTTCTCTCAATAAATGATATCTGAAATGTTTTTACTCCTTATTCAGATATTTAAATTCGTTTTATGACCTTAAAGCTCGGGTATGTAACTGTTTTTTACATATTTGTTAAAACTGTAACCATGTCGTGATGGCATAAAATGAGACAGAGACACCCAGAGTTAAGAATGTATGAACAGGCTCTTTAAAGGTATTTGAAAATATAAATTGAGATTTGTTATCACTGTGACAGTGTACAAAATAGACCAGGGTGTATTTGCTAATTTATTGCAAGAGAACACAATATTTATTGCGAGGGAATGCAGTACTTTTGCAAAATAATGCAAAAACTAAAAAAAATCCACATGTCCTTTTAGTTACATAGGAAGAATAAAAACATTCATTATGTCCTGATTTTTAAAGCCTCAGTTAAAAATAGGGTGTACTTACATTGCCTCACTAATAAGTTATTTATTATGACGAATAAAAGAGATTAAATCTCTTGTTTATTTCCAGACATGCAGACTGTTGTGCCATGTGTCGGGGACGGAGCCGTTGGAGATTACCTGTATACACGCAGAGGAGACCTTTCATGTCATTGGTCCACAGGTAGTGTAACAAATTTCCCTGTACATTATGATGTTGTGTTATATCGTTGTGGTGTGGCAGCGACAGTAGAAAGAAACTTGTTTTGTCTTTGTTTAAACAAACCATTGTACATTTAACACTTTGTTTATAGGATTAACTGGAATGACCACATATTGTTTTGAATGTAAAAGTTAAACCAGTAAATGCGATAGTGATGAGGAAAGGAAGCGGACATATTTTCCTTCTCCTCTTTGTGCCTTCTGCACCTCAAATCCATTCAGAACATGCTGTTCACCTATCACATATCTAATTATATTTGCTCTTGAAAACCATTTGTGGCAGTAATTATCCAGCAGTGTGGACTGTTCCTGTCCCCCGGTGCTAATGTCAGGCTCCACACGACTCTGCAGTAATGACTCAGCTCCTAAGTTCAAGGGTCACCCAATCAATAATGCTGTGGTACAGGCCAGGGCTGGTGATATCTGTCTGTGTCCGCTTAGGCTAATGCAGGGGTGGCCCACAGGGTAATTGGCAATTAAATCCAACACAGTAGGTGGTGGATGTGTTGGATGTGTGTAAGTTAGGGGTATAACAAAGTATGCAGCTCAGGAGACATAGCGATACACAATATGGGTTCTTGAGAATGAGATAAGATGAAACTGTAATATTATTAATCAGAAACGTAAGAATTCTAATATTTTTTATACTTTTGTTTGTTTTCAAATATGAACTAAAAGTTTCTCCAGAGCTGGCTCAGAGTTGTATCGGGCCTTAAGTAGAGTTTGATTTGGGACCCTTCCGCCTGTTAAGTGAATCACCACAACTAACAGCGTTTCAGTACAGATTTAGTACAATGTGAAAGGGAGGGCCAAGCTTAATTTCAAACAATTTCATGATTTTTCATGTGTCTATGCTGAAACCATCTCATCAAATATTTGTTTTTTAGTTAGTAAGTAAATCTATGAAGTTTTCGATTTGTCGTCCTTGTTGAAATTGAAGGGTGGCTCCTGATAATTGGCAAGCCTAAGCGGTGATTTAGTTTGCTTATGCTTTTGGTTGGCTCTGGGTTTTTGCAAATGACAAAACTATACTTTACAGAATATTTTTTCAGTGTAGAAATGTCTGTATCAGGGATGAACAGTCTACATATGTTTGATTTTGGGAGACAAATGACCTCTACAAGGTAGCATTTTAATATTACAATGTATGCACTTCCTCTCACTTATTTATTTATTTTTTTTAAATGTTTCAAATACTGAAAATAGCTAGCTCTGAGTCTTCTTCAATCAGTAACAACCTCCACAATGAAGAGAGTTTTTCAGGGGTGCGTGCTGTGGTGTGTTCACAATTCAGGAAAGAGATTTTATTTTTGCGTTCAAGATGAAAATAAGTTGACTCTGATCACTAACATGTTCTTTGGGCATTTCAGCTGATCACCATAACAGTAAAAGTTACATGACATTTCTTCATTCTCTTAGATCATCTCAGCTGCCCAGACATTGGCCCTTCATCCATCCAGCAAGATTGCTAAAGAGAACCTGGAGGTTTTCTGCGAGGCCTGGGACTCCCAGCTCTGTGACATGGCTCTGCTGCTCAAAGAGATCAATGACGTCTTTGAAGGAAGACGAGGTGTGCTCACGATTAATTGATGGTCGTTGTAAACACGGGCAATTGTGCTGGTTGCTGTTTTGCTTTCAGAATCCAGAAACGTGTATTTGAATCTGCAGAATCTGTAGACAATTAAGTTAGCAACGTTTTCCTTTTGGATCTATATGTTAATCCATCTTCTAATATTTTAGCCTTTTCAAATTAAATTAAACATTGTGTAAAAAGGCACTACCTTTTGGTCTTGCCCAAGTGAATACATTTTCAGACTACAGCTGATGGTCTTGCAGGCTTGATGATTTTTTCACTGGAAATAATAACATTCTGTGTTAAAGCTCAGATGAATCATTTTGTCCTTGAATTTTTCCTGAAATATTAATGAAAGTCGAGACATTGCAAGCAGTGCGGACATTTTTTTTTTTTTTCCCAAAATGAATCATCACATGACGTGGGGAGTATTTTGTGCAAGAGTTATTGTCAGTGCCCTTGAACTTCTATGCAGTGATTTCTTCTCTGCTCTGCGTGTCTTTACTTATTGTGCTGCCAGTAAACTGAAGCGCTCAAATCGTGGGCAGACTCCTAAAATCGAAAGTTTTATCTTTATCAAGAAAAGTTAAATGTTGAAAAAAGTACTTCCACATTGCTTCATTGTCACAATGAAACTTTTTTTTAATCTTCAAATAAGGTCATATTCCAACACTCAAGTATTTTTCAAGAATTACATCATGTCGGTCAGATCCTCACAGAGCAAAGCCAACCCAAAGCCGTGTTAGTTTTACGAAAAGTTGTAATGGAGGGACATCGTTCAGAATGTTAAACCTTAGTCTTATTAGTCCACAGAATATTTTCCCAGCAGTACTAATCAAGACCTTCTTTTATTTTTTGGATCTTTGATTTCTTTTTCCCCAGTTTCTTTTTGTTTAATCATGAACACTGACCTTAATTGGGGTAATTGAGACCTGCAGTGCTTCAGATGTTCTATGGGGTTCTTTTGAGACCTCCTGAATGAGTCAGCCGTGTGTTTTTGAAGGGCTTTTCCACATTTCTCCATTTAAGGATAATGGCTCTAAATGTGGTTCATTTGAGTCCCAATTCATCAGGAACGGTTTTGTAACTCTTTCCAGTCTGATAAATGTTGATAACTTTCGTTTCTCACGTGTTCCTGAATATCTTTAGATCCTGGTGTGATGTGTTGCTTTGTTACAACATCCAGTCTGATTATCGGTAATCAGACTGGAGTGGAGTAGACTTGTGTTAGTAGAATTGAAAATAAAATGGAGTTAATCATAATATGTTTTCTACCTTACAAGGGGAGCAATTACGTTACTACCGAGGGCCAGTCTATTTGTTTCTTCTTAATAAAATAATTTAATAATTTGAAAACTCCTTTATGAATTTGCTCTAATTTTGTCTGATATAAAAAAAAATGTTCATTGTCTGAAAAATATTTAGATAGGAAATCAGCCAGACACGAGACTCTGAAAAGGGGCAAAAATGTCTTCACACTTTACAGCATTGATTTTTTATTTTTTTTTAAACCATACAAAGAATGAAACTCCTTTTAATGATCTGCTGTTTTAATGCTGGAATGTGGTGGAGAGTTTGACATGAACCACATTATGTGATTTGAACTCTCCCTCAGATGGGTCAAGGATCGTGTTCATCGTCAAGCCAAAGCGATGTCTTAAAATGCTTTATGGGCACCATAACGGGTTTTTTTTATGTCTTTTATTACAAATGTGGCAATAAACTTTATGAAGCTAGATAAAAATGCATAAAAAGTAGATAAAATATGTGATATAAGTAAAAGCAGCATCCATATCATATACCCCAATCTTTTGTCAAGATTAGGATGTAAGATAATCACAATAACTGTCTTCTTCTAGGTGACAAAAGGCCCTATCTGTCTCTTCCAAGACCTGGGGTGTGTATCAGTGTTCATCTTTATAAATGCTTTACTGATCCAATGGTGTGTTGCCTTTTGATTAATGACACCATATTTTTGTTCCACAGAAACACTCAGCTAATCTGAAGACTGCCAAGGCTGTCAAGTTGGATGCAGAGGTAGAACTCACTGCATTCTACACTTAATCACATCATGTTTTCTATATTCTAGCAGCAGAATATTTATCACAACAGGGTTTGCCTCACTCTCTTGGAGATTAATATTTTATTTATTTATTTTTTCCAGAAAATGCAGCAATTTTGCTTAGCTGCATTTTACCAAAAGAAGCAGCAGGAAGTTTATTGTAGGCCATCTACAAGTGAAAATTTTCATTTGCATTTCCAAAATAAGCTCGGTTGCTCTGTGTGTATCTCTGTGGGTGCAGGAGCAGACGAGCATGGCCAAGCTGGGACTGGAGCTCCGTCTGCTCTCATCAGATGTGGACTCGGAGGTGGAGAAATGGGAGGAGCAGGAACATGACATAGTGCGGCAGAGCCAGAGCCTCGCCAGCATGGCGTACAACATGTACCTGTTCACAAGGTACCGAAAAGTACTCCTGTAGTAGATATAGCCGTCAACATATTTATTGGGACTACTACAAAATATGTGTAAGTCCTGTGTACTTTCTTGTGTGTGATGTATCCAGTCATGAAGCAAAAGGACACTGCGATTTCCATTCAGTTGATCTGCAGAACGTTTTACAACACAAGCGCATCAAAAGTGATGCACGCACGTTAAAGACATCACGAGACTTTATGTTCGACAAATTATGTGTTTCAAAACAGCCAAAATAGATGGGAAAGAGTAGCTTTAGATTTTGCTTATTGAAATCTGATGACTTCTTTACATTAGATTGTTTTATCTGTTGAAAATTTGTAGTGTTACTAAAATAGAATTTACATTTTCTGTTAGATTAATTTATTCTACGGCTTTTGACACATTTTCACAAGCGGTTCAGTTGAATTAGAACGGTGCTCCAGCTGGAGTTAGCTGAACTGGTTCAATCTTTTCCAAATTATATATTTAAAAAAAAAAAAGAAGAAGAAAAAAGAAAAACAACCTAAGCAGCCACATGAATCTCCTCTGAGGCTTAGTGCTAATGAGATTCTCAATCCCCAAGCCATCAATATTTACAAAGCACATTTTGAGGATCGGGAAATGGTGAGACAATATTAGGATTATAGTGATTTGTTTACACTTTTTATTCGTGGTGCTGAACGTAGTTTGTCCTTGTTCATCTTTCTAATCTATGTTATTATTTTTATTAATGACACCGCAGAGGGGAGGGGCTGTTGAAGACAACTCTGGATCTTTTTCATCAAGCTGAGGTAATAACATCCACATCCTCCAACTTCCCCGGCTCCCCTCCCCGTCTTCTCTTTTTCCTCCTCAATTTGATGAAGTTGCAGATAAATGCATGTGTTATTCTACCACACTGAGGAGGAAGATCAATAGGTCAGTAAACGCACATTCATTCATTAACCCCTTTTCAGATCTGACAGCAGATGTCAAAAATATATTAATGTTGCTGGGAAGGCGATGCAGAAGCTTCCTGGCTGAGTCGGAGAGACGGGGCGATGCAGCTCTGTGCCGGGGTGTATCATATTGAGCTTAGATCATTGCCAGTAACATAGAGTCATTTGTAAACTCACAGCACCATATATCACACAGGATTAATTCAGTTTGGGATGAAAAGAAATAAAAGAAAAAGAGAAATGAGAAGAAAAAGGAAGGCGTACAGAAAAGAAGAATTTAAAAAAAACTAAGTTATTCAAGATGTTTTGCTTTTGCTTCTTTGTTGCTGTTGACAAACTTCCTTAGTGCAAATTTGAAAAAGATGAAAATGTTCTTGTGTTTATGCAAGTTTTAACTTATTTTAAGGTTCTGTCTGAAGAGGGACTTCAGCTTTGTTCATCTCTTCGTACATTTTCCTCTCAGGTAAATATTCTGGCTCATAGTTCAAATGATACACCAACAATAAAGTGATTATTTTTCTTCTTATTTTTCTGAATGTCATTGTAAGCAATATTGTGCCTGAGTTGGTGTTATGTTTCTTTCCGTACTGTTTCTATAACACCTAATATCTTCAATGTACTTCATAAGAATTACATTGATTGACATTCTTTCCACAGTTTTCAAGCATAAAGCCCAAAAATCCTGGAGTCAAATGCTCCACAGCATTTGACTCCAGCGTTTATGTTTGGCTTTGTATTAGAGCCAAACATTGTGTGGCTCTAATACATTAGAGCCACACAATGTATTAATCTAAAACTCAGCATTAACATAACCCCTACAGCATTTGAAACAGGTCTTTTCATAGCTCTCCTTCCCCCACCCCTAAAAAACAAAGCACCTTCCACATTTATTAGAGCCCCTTATAAGACATTTGTAAAAACCTTAAGATAAAGTTTTCATTTGTTACTATAACATAATCTCACACTTTTTTTCCCCCAAAATCTAAATTGTTGTAATTTATTCAGCCTAAAAAATAAGAAGCCCATAATCCCGCAATTAGTGGCAATCCCAGCAAGTCCTTTGAGGCTGTTGTAGTTGCAACAATTCTTTTGCAATTTATACCCTAACATTTTAGATAATCATAATTTCCAGCAACTTTAAATTAGTAATATTATCAATGAACCAGTAAACATATGTCATGACACAAAAGCCAAGTGTATTGATCTTTATACAATATAATTATTTTGTAAAAAAAAAAAAAAAAATTACAAACTGGATTGTTACTGACCATTGAATACAGGGTCAATAACAGACTGGCTCTATTAAATGATGTGAAGCTGGAGAGCCATAAGGGTCGATTTCAACCTAAAGCAGACAAAATGTTAATATTTTAAACATATTATTTTACTATTATGTTCCAAGATACTTTAGTAGATTAGTCTAATTCAAATACACTGAGAACAGCTTCTAACCTCTCACGTCTTCACACACCCACGTCACCCAGCCTGGCATTGCTTGCTTATTGGGTTTGCCTTATAAATCACACTACAAGAGCAGGAAATTAAGGCTGTCACACACCTCTTCCCCTCCCAAGAGCAGAGATCCCACAACAAACACAGCCTCTGTGGCTTCCTTCCTCTCGTCCTCGACCAACTCCTTACCCACGTCCTCCGAGTAAATTTAAATGGCTCTTTTTGACAGGATTTAACGACTGTCATTTGTCACTGCAGCACATGCGGGTGTGGGTGTCTGTGCTGCTGTGCACGTGTGGATGTGAGGAGGGGGGGTGCCATGTGCTTGACTCTCAACAAAGTCATAATCAAGGGGCAAAGTGTTACTGATGAAGCATCTACATTCAGATAGCTCCCTATCATACCAAGCTGCTGTGTGCTTTTGTCAGTGAAAAAATGTCACTGCAGTCATGTAAGTGAAGTAGGTCTGGGGATTAACCCAGTTGCTTTAACAGAATAAGGCAGTTCGTCACTGTTGCTGATGGATTAGGGCCACCAATTCTGATTTTCTGTATCATTTTAATCTTTTTTTTTTTTTTTTACTATTCATGTTTTGTCTAGAAAGAGCACTATAAATTCACACATTCACCCTGACTTCCTGTAGAAAATCTCTGCAGTTCTGAAAGACATCTCTGACTCTCTCTCTCTTTCCCTTCCACTGTTTTTGTCTCATTCTCGCTGTTCCAGCTGGTTGATGAGAAAAAGTCTGTGGTGATCACAGAAACGGAGAAACTGGTGGTGTTGTGCCAGCAGCTGCAGATGGGGGCCAAAACTCCTGTACAGGGCAAGACTGCCACCTTCCAGAAGGTAACCATACTACACCTGTTAGGGTTTTGATTTTATTGTTTATTTTCAGGAAATATAGTTATTGTGATGCACAAGGTTTACAGCATTACTATTACAAAGTTCTACAGTATCAATTTTACATCAGTTTCAGACAGAAGTCACTGGGTCCATGAGGACGCTGTTGTTATCTTGATAGTTCAAGGGTTTTAATTTAGTAGTTGGCTTGTAAAATAGATTCCGACATCTGATTGGTTAACCTGTGCAGTGGTTAGCCTCACTTTGATTTTTAAAACTTGGATATCAAATAAATTCCCAGTGTGCAGACAAATTATTTATAATTACAATGTAAATGTTGCATTTATATTGTTGCATATTTTATTACCTAATAAAATATGGGCTCCACATTTTATTAAATATGCATTTTAAAGACTTTTGGAGACATTTAAATAATCATAAATTATTGTATTTATGTATGGTAGTTAATTTACATATTATTTGATGTCAACTGTCACATATATAAATATTTATTCACTGACTTATTTGTATATTAAGTTGATCCAAATTGTGTCAAAATATCCAGAATTTTAATTTAGTTTGTTTACTCAGTGTTACAAAAAAAAAAATGCCAGGCTTGATGGACTTTTATTAAATAGAAGGAATTGACAATGGTTGCAGAGGGTTATTTGAGGGTTGTGTTCCTGGCATATGTTGTATTTTCTCTAATGCAAAAATTCTGTCCTTATATGGTCAGGAACAAGAAGAAGGTTTAACTGAATAATTTAAACCTTAACAGACATATCTTGTTAAATGACTTGATGTTTTCTTTGTCTGCAGGTGGACTCATCCATTCAGACAACCAGAAACATCATGACTGTGGTCCTCCCCCTCCTTCCCATTATTAATAAGCTAAATAAAAAGGTAACATCCATATGCTGCTTTAAGGTAAAAGAGCGCTTTTTTCTATAGCGCACTTTGCCCTGAGGCAAATCCAGCTGTTTGCCTCAGGGCAACAGCTGGATTTTAACAAGTTCCCCATCTTTCATCTGTAGAAAATGGTATTATGCTTTTAAAAGTTCAGATTTACTCATCTTAGTGCAAATATATTTTTTTGTCAGAAGGAAATTAGTCCTTTTGTAAGTAACAAAAAAGCTACATTTACATATTAGAAAAAAAAAAAGATGGACTGTCCAGTTGAAACATACCCAATTCCCATTACCAGACAAATCCTAATTAAAATCTTACCATCAAATATTCAATGAAACCTTAGCAGGGTTTCATTATTGTAGTCTTTAATGGTATAACAGGCAGGTTACTTGTTATATTACAAACAAAATCCTCACACACCATTGTTAGAGATAAAAACAAATAGATGTTTTATGCACAAAATGGAAATATTCTTGCTATTTTTTTCCTATGTTAAAAAAACTTTTTAAATGAAGCAGTTTTGAGACTAAAAGCCTTTTATATGCATCAGCATATAAAAGGCTTTTATAATTGTCATCTCTATCATTCTGGTTAATTTGAGTCTGTGACTCACTAAATGGATTTATTGAATGAACCTGCTAATTAAAGAATTTTTGTCAGGAATGGTCTAAAATAACAGATTCAAAGAGAGGTTATTTTATATTAAACAAGCCAGTTTTAGGCTTCCGTTTGATATGAGAACTATTTTCAGAACATATTCAACATTTGTTTGGTTTGATGGATTTAATAGAAATCGGCTTCATATACTGTAAATCCTAACCTCAAGCAACACGAGCATCTTTTATTCTTATTTTAGCTCTTTACCAATTAAATGAGCTGAAAATGTCTGAAAACAGACACAATTTTCTTCATCTCTTAATTATTTATTTATCCCATTGAATTTGCAGTACAAGTCAGAGAGGACGAGCCTCAGCTCCCTGCAGGACTGGGGAGAACGATCGGACGCATCCACGCCTGTCAAAGAGGAGGGGGCTCTAAGCAGCAAAAACACAAACGGCTTTGGAGTCAAATCCCTGGAACAGCACATGGCCAGCCTCAACCTCCTGGAGAGCAAATAATCCTGGAGAATGTCTCTTTTTTTTCTCCACTGTTGTTGTCAGAGCACCACATAGCCAACCTTACCTCTGTGAAATTGTCCCATCATCCCCTCCTACCACTGTAGCCTGGACTTGAACTACAAGGCAAAGATGGCTGCCTTCGGGTCAGATAGATTGAATTTGGCACGTGGGAGATAACTCTGAAGGTGTGCCAAGAATGAAATGCAAACTGAAGCTCTGTATGTTCAATGAGGTGGATTCACTCCACTTTAGGTACTTAGCATGAACCACTAGTCAACAATCAGCCTTCAAATGAAACTTATTTTTGACTCAATTTTGATTTTCAGGGTTCCTCAAACTTCATATACAAATTTCATACATTTTCAGTTTAAATTTTTTTCCCTAGCATTCTGTAGATAAACAACAAAAACGAGGTCTTTTCACAAAATCATGAAATTGGCCACCAGTTTTCTGTGTGGTTTAGGGGCATCTGGACTAAGTCTACTTCAAGATCTTTAACTCCTACATTTGTCAAAGTGTCAGACTAAAAGCAGATTATTTAAAGCAGTTTGTGTGCTTTGGTACCAAAAGCTGCAGTTTTTCTTTGTCTGGCATTATAATCCCACTAACCTTAAGAACCACGTACACCGTTCCAATTGAATTTGTTTAGACAAAAAAAAAAGAAGAAAAATTGCCCCTTTTTTAATATTAAGTGTGCATTCAGTCATTAAGTGAAAAACCAAAATGCTGAAACAATAAAATCAAGTGTGACAAGTCTATTCAAATATAATAAATGTAATTCAAGGTTAAATCCATGTATCTTTAAGAATTTTTGGACTGAAAATACCTCAGATGGAAAAGTAAAACTGGAATATCCAACAATTTTCCATACTTATCCAGACCTCAAAAATACTGAGAGCAGATTGAAAACTTCTCCAGGCTGTGTTGGAACCCTGTTTGTTCAGTCACTCATCTGTTGTGGCAGCGTGCCTGTATGTCCCGACCCCCCTTTGTTTTTTGGTGTATTGTAACTGTGTTGCACAAGCATGGTGGTGTCACCTCCAAGCAGATCACATAAAAAAATGTAAAAAAAAAATAAAAATCACTATATTTGCCACAGCATTTACAATAGAATATTCCCCATGTGACATCTTAATAGAAAAAAAATAGGATTCATGGCAAATGATTGAAAAACATTAGCAGAGATATTTTTTTCTTTTGAGTGACAAGAAAAAGCTAGAGTTGGTCATTTAAGCTGCTGAGGAATCAGGATTTTATTTTAAAGCATGTTAAGCGAAACCAAATCATCCGTCGGATTTAAGAGTTGTGAAAGGGCATCGAATAGAACCTTCAAGTGTACTTGTTATGAAGACTATCAGTGTGAAGCTGCCAAACAGGCCAATATGTATTATAGTTTATGAGATGTTTAAATATATAGTGTGGTACTTAAAGCAGTTGATGTTGATCTGAAGGTAACAATCACTTTGGTACTGTGAGAGCAGGAGATAATGACTCAAATCTACAATATATAGTAGGCTTTAGGGAAACTATGTATCTTTTATGAGAGCAACTAGATATTCTGGACATTATAATGCCACCACAGATTAAAAAAAAAAAGTTTTGGACCATCTATTTTTTTTGTTTTTGTTGAAAGGCTGATAAAAGGGTGAGAAAATAAAAAAATATTTTTCATACATTTGTTTGATTTTTATGTACAACAAAAAAATAACACCTGCAAATTATCTGCAGCATTTCACAGAAGACTTTGTTGTTTTGTCTTAAATTACTCAAATAACATAAAAAAATTAGTCACAATTAAAGCACTTTTAAGTTGAAAACCTCCTGGAGTCTTTGTGACATGATAAACTGAAGGCACTTTGCTTCTGTTGCATAAAAGTGTCTACAGGAGAGTCAGTCAACTCTCTCAGTCTTTGTTTTGAACCAACCTGGACAGAGAGAGAGAGAGAGAGAGGAGAAAACCAAAGAAACTCTCTCAGATCAGGTTAGTCTTCAATGATCCATCAGGGGGGTTGTGACAAACTCCGTTTGGAAACGACAGCCTCAAACGCTTCTCTTGTCAGGAGGTTTTCAGTTATGCTCTTGCTTTCCTCAAACTTTGGAAGGATGACGGCGATATATCCTTCAGTAGACGGCTGGTCAGAGTTGATGACAAAAGAGAAAAACGTTTTCAAGCACTTTGTTTCATAAAGTAAGGAAAAAAAGGCTTATACTTTTAGTTATTAGTTTATAGATTTAACCTACATGTTCAATTATTAAGAATTTACCTTTTCTAGCAAGAGATTTGGGGTTTCTAAAATGTTCTCATTGACCTCCAGAAGACGCCCCCTTATGCAACTGAAACAATAACAGCAAAAAAAATATTGCAAAGAGTCAAATTCCAATATGTTCACAAGAGGGGGAAAAAAAAGAGAAAATCTCACCTGTAGATTGTGTACTCTGTGTCATCTGAGCACATTATTCTGCACAAAGGTGCAAAATCTGTAAGGAACTGCCCCCCCTGTTGTCAGAGAGGGGAAAACCATACCAGGAATTTGGGTTTAAAAACAGTTCCTGTACACATCTACCAAAAACATCCGAAGCTTCATGACTTTACCCGTTTGGACTTCCCGGACACTTTATTATTCAAGCGACTGCAGCCGTTGCTGATCTGGTAATTGATGCTTTTGATTGCGCGTCCATCCTGAAGTATCGGATGAGTTTCTGCTAAGCTCACAACGCACAACCTGCAATAGGAAAATTATATTTTGACACACCTTACAATTTGTTTAGAGGTAGAATTTTTTACAGTGTTATGGACTGAGGGATACTTATAAGTAAAATCTGGGCTCAAATGTAATTTAGAATTAAATGGTTAAAAAAGGAAACAAGGAGATAAAGTGAAGGACATATAGAAGAACAAAATTAGTCAGGACAAGAAGGTAAGAAAAAAAGGAAGGAAGCACAGAGGAAAGAAGCAAGAAAGTAAGGATGACAAAATAAGGGAATTTTTAGACAATAGGATTGGAAACAAAATTTCAAATTGAATTAGGAATGGACTTTTAATACCGCGGGAAGCTTCAACATATGAATACACTTTGATCTAAAGCAAAATGTTTAGATCAGTGCTCTGGTTATGTTTAGGATTTTCATCTACCTGATGGCAACCTCTGCCCAGGTTTGACCTGTACCGAGTTTCATTCATCTTATCCAATCATGCCTAGCAAACTCCACTGTTCCCGTGCAGTGGGAAAATCCTCCTACAGCACAATGATGCCTGCGCCTCCATGTTTTAAGGTACGGATGTTGTGCTCGGGGTGCAGTGCTCAGATTTCTGCCAGACATAGCTTTTGGCAAGATCAGTTTTAATCTCATTTGAATAATTATGTTCTTCCACGAGTTTGCATGGCTTGTGCCAAACTGAAAACTGGCTTTCTTTAAACTGTAGCTTTCTTTTTACTAATCTCTCAAAAAGATCCGTTTGTGGAGAACACAACTCCTAATTGTCCTATCCACAGATTCTCCCTCTTCAAGTGTGGATCTACAGGGTATCCGAAGGCCTCTCAGCTGATTAATACTGCCCTTGCCAGCCTCTAAATTCAAGTGGACAAACATGTCTTAACAGGTTTGCAGTTGGGTCACACCATTTTCTTGTTCATATTAAAAGAAACCTGCACAAGATACCCAAAGCTTGGCATACTCTTTTATAACGTCAGTCTGCTTTAAGCTTCACAAGTTTATCACTGGCTGGTCTATTGTGAATGCAGGATATTCACCAATGTCCTCAAACAAATCTTTGAGGGCTTTCACAAAACATCGAGATTTATACTGAGCATAAACTCAGCAGACTATACTGTCTGTATTTATGTAGGGTGTAAAGAGGAGCAAAGTCACACAACCGTTTTCAGATTTTTGTTGAGTTAAAATAATAAGAAAAAAAATTGGAAGAAAACGTTTGTTTGTAACGTGGCAAAACGAGGAATACTTTTACAAATCACAGCAAACGTGCGCCTTCATCATCACATTCGGTTATTTTCAAGCTCTTTGTTGTGTTATGAGATCATAATTGATCATAAACTAAAGTCCAGATATTGTAATTCAAATAGGCGATTATTACTATAACGAATTACCTGTTTGAGTGTTGTAAGATGCAATGATCCTCACACGATTTGCCCTTCATATCTAAAAAACATAAAAAGAGTATATAAAAACAGAAAACCAAGAAAATGTAGCTTTTTGTTTAAATAATAATATTGTTACCTGCTCTGTACCACCGTGTGAAATATCGGTCGATAACAGAGGGCGCTTCTGCGTTACTCTGCTCCACACAGTCCATCAAGACAATTCAACCAACAACCTTAAACAATTCAATAAATTAAAATAATATTAATAATAATAAAGGTGAACACATTTGCTTCATATGTGCTTAGCTTGACGGAAATGTAACGGCGTGACACCAGAGTTGTCCGTCCTTTAAATGGTTCCGGAGTCTCGGAAAAGGAAATAATAGTATGAGTTCCGCCAGGGGTCGTTTACTAGAAGAGAATAAGATACGATGAGACGAGCGAAACATTATTCAGTAAGAGTCTTTGTATAAAAACGCGAATGGTTCCGCCCACCGGTCTTATGAGTTTAGTGTACTTTTAAGGACATTCATAATTACTTGGTCATTTCTTGTACTCCAAGTATTCATCGCTATTGCAAAACACATTCGACAAGACGCCTTAATTTCTAGTAAGTAACCAGGAAAAATAAGTATTCCTCTTTTTGTATTATTCTAAAAATAATTTATCGATGGGTCACACCATAGATAAATGTTGTCCCTTGAATTTTTGCTTACATGTCTACATAAAAAACCTTACTTTAAAAAAATAAAATATTTATTATTATTATTATTATTATTATTATTATTATTATTATTATTATTATTATTATTATTAATAATAATATAATAATATAATTACTAACTTATTACTAACTTGCTTATTAATAACTATTATTATTATTATTATTATTATTATTATTATTATTATTATTATTAAATACATATATTTAAATTGCATAGTTTGTTATCTACGTCACCACAATTTTAAAATAATGTATTGAATTTTTATAAATTGGGAAAAAATTCTTTAACACCTAGATTAAATAACTCAGTATGAATTTTAAAAAAGGAAATTACTCATTCATTAAAAATACTGCTTTAAATTACATTTGATTTGATTTGACAAACGTCCCTCATAATGTGTCCACATAGACTCGCCACTAGATGGCAGAATATTTCCGACAACAGAATACACAGCTCCTACTGTTTACATAAGATCCCCCGAAATGCTCGCGAGACATTTTACGGTGACGAATCAGGTGCATTTTGGTTTATTTAAGCCAGTCAAGAAAATGTTATAACCTATATCATGTCATCAGGACAGCTTAGGACATCTGTTCATTTTTGACAATTTGGAGTATTTTTTTCAACTTAGCTCTAATGCTTTGCACTTATGACATATTGAGTCTATGTTGAGTTTGCCAATCAATGTATTATGCAATGCAGAAGTCTTGGATAGATGATGTGTGCAGAAACTATGGAATGTTTTCCTTTTCTTTGGATCTTACGAATACAGCTCCTGAGGGATGCAGGCAAATGAACTGCCAAGCATATCTGGTATTATATGTTCCATTACCTTCCCTCTGTGGACACTGCTACCAGTAGCATGAGGTAAATTACATGGTAATGACTTCATCTCTGTAGCATAATTGAGAGAAATCAAGCCCAGGAGCTATTTGGCAGATGCTTGTTCCACACAATGAGTTTTCCGTGTACCCACTCACCACTTCTAAATCTATGAGACTTTTTCTGTCCTAGTTGATCCTGATTAGTTTTTCCATTCCTCCTCCATCTGCGACCTTATGCAAAAACTTTCCATAATGAAGCGGACATAAACAGAGTCTGATCTGAACCGATGATGTGGAAGACAGTCACAAACAATAAACACATACTGTATAGCCTAAACTCGCGACGGTATTTTCTTTCTCCTCACATTGAACTCCTTATTTTTTGTGTTTGAGCAAAATATTCCCCTCTTTTCCACATTTTGAGACTTGCCTGTAGGATCTACTGGCCATGACACAGATGTGCAGAGTGCCTCCAGCTGCACGGGCTTCAGTGAATGAATGTGTGTTCAGGATTCACACATAGCTCCACGTCAGTTGCTGCAAATCCTCTCCAGTCTGCCGTCCGTCTGCTTGGCTCCAGCAGTCCGTCTCTTCACGTGGACGCCTTCCAGCTTCTTTCTGTGAATTGGTCTCTGTGGTTCTAGTGTAGCTGGTATTTTTGTGTCTTATGAAAGACACAGAAACATAATATAAGACTAACTAAAAATTAAGATATTAATATGTTCTAATTTTATATTATAACCAAGTGAGATAGACTAGATGTTTTGAGAAGCAGATTAAATACTTCTGAAATAGAGTAAATGCTAGTTCTCATGTAAAAAGAAACAACTATTTAACCATCTGTAGTGCTCTTCCCATGACTTGATGAATGTCACACACTTTTTATAACTGTGTTTCAGGTCATTGAGGTCTGTGGGTTTTAAGTCACAAGCGGTCTTTCTAAAATACTTCTGTCACACAACTTTTACGTTTTTTTCCCCTTAGATTTTTGTAAGAGTTGTCAGTGTCAAATTGTTTTTACACGTCATCCAGTTAAATCTTGGAGCTAAAGCTTCATTATCTGTAAAACTTTGTGTCGAATGTGCTGCTCAGTTCCCGTAGGTTCACTCAGCTATAACATTACTCCCAGCTCTGAACTCATTGAAAAGAAGAACAGATGATGATTATAATCAGTTTGACTGACATGTAGGTTTCATCTGTAGGAGCTGATCAAAACTAAAACATTTCATTCTTATGACATTATAGATAAGGTTAGTGGACACAGCAGTCTTTCCCTTTAATAGAGCTGCACAATTATTACAAAATATAGCCCACTATTAAATTATAAATGTCCACAGCAGAATTTCAATCAAAATGAAACACACTGACACACAAATGTAAGTGAAAATAGAGAAAAACACAAATAATCAAACTTCTGTTTACACCTTTTATCATTACAAATGAAACAATAAAACTAAACTAATCAAAAAGCTGACTATGCAATTTTGTCAACAAGTTGAATTTGATTTAATATTCTACTTCTGATATTTACAGGTTATCCATGAGGGTGTTTTTTTTTTTTTTTTTTTTCAAATATTACCTGCTCTAATTTTTCTTCAGTATCGTCCCATGGAAATATTGCTCTCTAGGTCCACTGTGGAAATAAACATATTAGCACGTTTATTAGGACAATATATCTAAGTAACATATTTAATCACACAAAAAATCAATTACTCTTAACTGAAACTGATACTGGTTCTTCTAAACAGTTTAAATGTCATGTTTACATCAGTTTTATCACTCTAATAAGGTCTCCTGACAGATACTAAGCAGCTTGCAGGTGCAATCCATCAAGTCGGAGCGTTTCTGTTTTTTGGTGTTTTTTTTTTTTACTTTTCTCCAAAGGCAGGAAAGGACAGGCAGTGAAAAACCTGTGCTTTTGCAAGTGCATATCTGCTGTCAGACCTCTTTTCAAACCCCTGAAAAAACTTCTAACCATTTAAGGACCTTGAGAAAGCCAATAAAAATGCTGCTCAAGACTTATTTCAATGAACAAAATATATGGCTTCTTTGAACCACAGTTTGAAAACGTTTCTCACAACCTTTTATGGCTCTCTATTGAGCCAATGTTGACTGTGTTAAACTCTGTAAGTTCCTGGAAATCTTAGCTTAAGAAAGATTGCTTTTTTTTCACCCGCCATTGATGCAATTTCTATGCTAAATGATGTGTGAAAAATGAGAGGAAGTGGCCTCAGCAGGGATGTTTCAACCACCTACTGGTAGTTTAGGACACAGCTCCCCTCTGAGTTGCTGATCAGTTTCATCCTGTGTGTTGCGTTCAGTTTCAGCAAACGCTAAATGTTGGGAAGTTAAAGTTATTTCTTTAACTGTGAGAAATAAATGTATCATTTTATGCTGGGTATGTAAATAAAGTAAGACTTAATTTTTGAAAGGGTATTCCAGATGTCTGTGTTTCTTTTTATTGCTGTGAACACTCTAGCTCAGGCCTAGCAGCAAACATAAATTTCCAGCCGATTACATCAACTCTCCATGTTCCTTGGAAAAGACTTGGATGCTTTGCAGCCTTTATTTCTCATGAATGTTTGCTTTTTGTTTGTTATTTTTTTCTTCTTGGCTCCGTGCACAGCCTTGGTTGTATTGGCTCAGTATCCTGTAGTTCAACAGTGAAGGCCATGTTCTCATGTTTTTTTTTTGTTTTTTCTACGACCAACATTAAAAAGGTTCTGCAAATGGTTCACAGCGTTGGAGTCATTTACGGTATCGTCATTTAATGATAGCTAATTTATTCAAAGCATTTTTACTTTGAACTTCCCGTGCTTCCGTCCACCGTTTGTCCTCTGAAAAAAATGTTCATGTATACCAAACTGAACTTGAAGTAAATATACATCGCAATCTAACTGTATTCTGACAGGAAATGAATACACTAATGCCTTTTTATACCATGCTTAAAACAGAAATTCCCCTTTTGCGTTTGTTAACTGACCACACATCTCTGCTGTTGAATTGAAAGGAAGGTATTTTTGATGAGGCCATAAAAATATTTATGTGCATGTTCCACAGCTCACCAGTAAGCTCTTGGTGAAGTCAGAGGTTTGGACAGCTGGACCCTGGGATAATGTGGTAAGACTTCAGAAACTCGAATAATAGAAACACGTTTCAGAGAGATTAAGCTCTTCCATCTCTTAATTTCCTTGAAGTATCCCATCTTTTTGTTCCTTAATTCCTTCCCTGAAAGAATAAATGTTCACAGGCCTCATTTGTTGGTTTTAGATTAAACAGAAAAAGAAGAGTGCAGTTTTAATAATTTATTTGGGGGTTAAATTCACTGTAAAATAATATTTTTTCTTAAATTTAATCCTCTTTGTTCATCTAAAAATCAGCTTGAACCCCTGAGCCTTTTCTGCACAAGAGGACAAGAATTATGAGGATATCTTATTTATTTAGTTACCTTTGAAATTCAATAATTTCCCTTTTTCTCCCATGAAAGCTTTTATTTTCATGTTGTGCACAGATTTATTGGCAGACACTGGCTTATCTGTCCTATCGCACATTTATTTTGACTGGAAAAAGTTAAGAAATGAATATCTCTTTTACAAAATCCCTCCTAATGCATTATTTGGAACCAGCAAACAATTCCCATAAAATAAATGAAACTGGCACATTGTACTTCCATCTTTTTTTAAAACAGTCAAATACTTCAGCAACTTTCTGCTAATAGTCAGTGACTTCCTGCTTTTCAGGATAGAAATGTGAAAAGACCTCTTTGCCAATAATTTTGAAAAGTGGGAATTAAGGGACGTAGAACAAAGCTAAAACTTAGCTGTGAAAATGAAATGATAAACAAAGCAATACCTGAATGTCACTTTTACCCCAGTTTCTTTGCAGGAATTTTTTACCTAGAGTGAAACACTCAGATGTGAGCGGTGAGTAATGCTGACTGGACAGCAGTCTCTACATGATGCATTAGGGCCACCAGATGTTTGAGTCTGCATCAGTGGCTCTTCCGTTCAACACACTGAAGCACACACGCTTCGACTTTGCTCCAATCAGTAACTTGCAGACATTTAACGAGTGCTTATAACAAGCTTACACAACTCTCATATCCTTTTGTTTTACAGGAGAGAAAGTGCTGAGCTCGACTTGACTGATCACACGCTTGTCGGCTTGTAAAGTTAATGAAAACATTAATAAGATTGGCAGGGCTGCCAACTGTGAGGAAAATATGTGTGGGTGAACAGCAGCTTTTTTAAATTACCCCATTGTGGGTAAAATGTAAGCTTGCATGCTCCTGTCTTTTCTGCCTGTGACAAGACCCGGGAACGGACTTTTAATCAGTAGGCTTGAGGCTCAAAGTTAAGAGGAGCCAAAGGAATTTTAATTGTTATAGTGTATATTTCCCAAAATTTTACAACAAGAATCCTACTTTCCATTTTCATTAGAGTAAAGAGCACAAGCATGTGACTAAAGCAACAGAAGATAGCTGGAAACACAAAGATTGGTAACAGAAGATTATAATGCTACATGAACGTGAAATTTTTACCCTCAATTTACAGATATTTATGTATAGAAATTAAAACTTTCCTAAAAAAGGATTCATGCATTCAAACTCAGTAAACCATTGTAACTTGTCAGAGCAATGAAAAGCTAAAGCTTTACACTGACTTTATTCTGTCAAGTCCAAACACACTATACATTTCCTATATGGACTTACTTTTACTGCATTGGCATTGGCTTCAACAACACATCAAAGTGATAACGCAACTCTATTGTAGGGCTAGAAACCTAAATTTATTGTAATAATCAAACCTAAACAGATTTAATTCTGGCTTTCACAAGTTGTTGTTAAAGCACAACATAAGTCAGACTTTAACCGGGGCCCAAATCGAGGATTGGGTTCAGAAAACACATTATTCTGAGCCCAAGCCTCCAAAAAATGGGAACACTTTTCTAAGCATTTATGATGATGTAGAGAAGAGCATGACTGGCAGATAATTTTAATAGAAGACAACTTTCATGTTAAAAAGATCTTTCGTGTATGTGTAGCAGTGAATGAGCAGCAAAGGAAAATGAGGAAATTCATGAAAATAAATAGGTGAAGAGATTGGGTCTCTCATCTTCCACAAGAAAAAGCATTCTTGCTTAAAACACTTCTTTCCACAAGACTATCAGGCAAATGGAATCTTGGCTTCAAGAAAAGGAAAAATCCAAATATGAGTCTAGCCCTAGCAGTCAGGAGGAAGACCAGCAAGGTACCTTCTGTCCTTGCTTGTGAGCTTATTCTTGTGTAAGAAATTGCACTGTTTCTGTGGGATTTTAACTGTAAAATACTTGCAGGACTTTTTATTTTTTTAAAGATCAAACCCATCAGACTCTTTCATGGTGTCTGAGCCAAATTAATGTCGGAATAGCAGTATTTTGTCTTCACTTTCAACGACCACATGTATAACATTATAGAGCAAAGAACCTTGCAGTGAGAAAAATATTATGGCTTTATTGGTGCCAATGTCCTCAGAAAAACATTTTGACATTTGAATTGCTGTAGTGCAATTAATCTCTCCCAAGTAAACAAAAACTGATTACATAAGCAAAAGAGACATTCCCACCTGCTTCCATTTACTACTGTGAATTTAACGCTGTGCAAAAATAAAGCTTTCTAGTGGAAGCTGTTTGAAGAGTGTTGGTGCAAAGCTGTGTCCATCAAGGACAGCAACTTTAGAACTAGAGCAGAACTGACTTCTACCTTAGTTTTTGAATTGCAGCATGCACTTCTGTTAGACAAGATTTCTCCTCACTTTCTAGTTCTTCATGGAAAATCGCAGAGTACATATTTGCCTTTTGAACTCAGATTGAAGACGGGGATTTTGCTGCCACTTTTGCCTTGTGTCAATTCTGTTATGCCTAAGTTTGTTATTCTGTATCACACTATACGTTTTCTAACTGTATCACACTTTGGTCACTTCAAGTAGTTGCCTAAAGTGACCGTACTGGGGTATGTCTACTTCAATGCTCTTTACATCATTCTTAACATTGCTCATGGGAATGTATGTATGTGGAACACAATTGAAAAGAGAAAGTAGTTTCTGTTGGCATAATGAATGCCCTTAAAAGGCCACATGACATGAATAGAAGGATGGATGCCTGTTGTAGTTATGCATAAAGTGTTTTAAATTGCTAAGTTGTGTTCTAAATTATGACTTTTAAAATAATATCTGGGCCTCAGTCAAGTCTTGACAGCAAAAACACCTACCTTAAAAATCACTGGACATGAAACTGCAAGGAAGCCATTGGTTTAGCAACTTTATTCATAAATGTTGGGCCAGTTTACGCACTTAATTCTCTGTTTCTGCATTTACTGCTTTTAAAACATGGTGAGACAAAGCCGTAGAATATCACACAGGGTTGCAAAGACCATAGACAGGAAACATCATTCAGGGTTAATTTCATGTTGCAAAATTCTGTTTTTTCTTTTGTTCATTTTGTAACAGATGATTTTGAAACACGGCCCCAAGATCACCAGTGTTTCAACATACCTACCATGTAATTAACTTGACCTTTTCCTTCTGCAACTAACATGTGACTCAGTTCTACTTCACCATGCACTGCAAGGCCTGATCGTGATGCCTTTAAGCTTTGACTGACACCAAGGAGCCATAAATAGTCATTGATAACCTTAGGCAGAAAAAAAATGCATTTAAAGTGGTGAGAACAACACATTTTCACATCAAAATTTGCCTCATACATAGAAACCTTTTAGTACCAGTGATTATTAATATTTAATGGCCTGTAAGTGGAATATGCATAAGAGGAACTTGTTTTCACATCAAGTTTGATCATGTTGTTAAATGTGTTCATTTTCCATTACAATAATTTCCACTGTAATAGAAGATGATTGTTTACTGACATGCAGAGTCCATCTGGTCATCTTCTTATCAAAGACAATATTTCAGTGGAAAGATTTTGAGAAGTAAAAACCGCACAGTAGTTTCAAGGCACTTTTTAATCTTCACAGTATTGTTGCACACACATAACACCTGGTGGGTTTTTTATTTTTTATTTGACCTCACAAGCTAAACAATGTAATTTCCACATTTGGTAACTTGTGCTATTTCAAGCACAGTTTAAACAAACATAAATATATTTCAAAGAGATAGTTGAAAAAGCTAAAAAGTATTTAACAGAAGCACTGCACATTTTCATTGAGAGTAAATATATAAATGACTATACAAAGGTAGTTGTTCACGTCGAAAAGATAAAAGATAACTAAGCTAAACATACATGTACCAATATATAAGACTAACTTTTCAGAAATTAGTGGAAAAATGTGTGCTAAGGCAATGTGGCTTCTTTTTGTAGTTAAAGCTGAACAGCAGTTTTGCATTTTCTCTTGACTTCAAGACAATTTTAAAACCTTCAGTTGACTTTAAAAATGCACATAAAAAAACCTCCTGCATCACGTTAATTGTTTTACTCAAAAGCTCAGGCTCCTCATACCAGAAGAAAAGAAAAAGCAGGTGTAATCATAAACATATTTTTTTCAATCGGGTGGAGCAAGCAAGTAATAACAAGAAAAAAAACTAAACTAAACTAAACAAAAAACATGACATTTGGGGAGACATTTCAGTAGTTGTCCCAAAATCTAACTACATTGTATGGATTCAGTAAAACATTTTTAATTGTTTTCATTGTCATAATGGTTCAGATTTTATAGCATTTACCAAAAAAATTTATAAAATCAAATAAAATAAAACACACAACAAAAATACTCCTAAGCTGCTGGTTCTGATCTTGCCATGCATGTCACTGTGTCTGTAGATGATTTTTGTTATGCGGGTCCACAACAAACATTACAAATATTGGGCACACAAAATTTGATCCTGTGTTTGAAATATGGATATTTTGCACACCCATATGTTAAATGTGTACTTTTTTTAACAGTATACATTTTATAGCACGCTATTGAGCAAACTCACTAAAGGGCCTTTTTCCACGATAACACTAGTTTTTGTTTTCCTTTTTCCACAATTAACACCTAAGCTACCTACTTACTAGATAATCAGAAAGTAGGTAAAACAACCTTCCTCTTGAAGCCACTTCAAGCATTTGGCATGCCAGGATGAGTGAATTTTCACCAGTGCAGACAGGTGTCATGCATGACACCTGTGACAATGTAACCATTGCTGCAATAGACTACTTTAGTTGCACATGTGTACATTCACTACGGGTATCAAATTATGTTTGTTTTTAAGCAGTTATGGTTTCTAAACAATATGACATAACAATATATGTCATACTGTTCTTAAAGTTCATAGAGTAGGACAAAAATGTAGAAACTGTAACTATAACAACGGCATTTACGTGAGAACTGCCAACAAATGTAGCAGATGTTTATTCTATATTTTAACTCTATCTGTAATACTCCACATATGAGATCATTTTTGCAGCAATAGGTGTTATAGTTGCTTTCTTTTTTTAAGCAAATGAAATTCATGATTTTTTTTCTACACATATCATGATACTCTAAAGACATTATAAGCAAGGTCCTTGAGTTGCAACACTTATAGCATGTTATTTTTTGCAAAATAATCTGTTGCAATCTGACTTTATCTGTTGATCACACCAGAAAAGCCACAGATTTCAAAGTTTAAGAAAAACTAGGCCTGAGGACTTTTATATTCAAGACAATCTTTCATAAACCATTGAAACACATGGAACACAAAAAACTTGATTGTGGGTTAGATACATAATTAGATGAGCTTTTGTGAACGAAAATCTTGTCAACTTCATGAGGTAAAAATGAACAAAAGTAGCAAACATTTATTCGTATACATATAAGTATTCATCTCCAACTGACAAAGGGAAATAGTTTGAACCGGTACTAGTATTCTAGATACTTCATCCCAAAAATTCCTGTGGACTATTTTGTATTTGAATAATGCTTGTCGTTATTGTTGAAGCCATGTGCGGCATCCACTCGTCTGACTCATTCACACATTCACGTAAAAACATGTTTTGTTTGTCTTTGAAGCAGGAGTACATGTGTAACTTACTGTTAAAAGATTTCAAAGTGCTGTTACTTCAACTCACTTTCAGTTACTCTGACCAGAGCCGAGCCAGAGGATTTCTCAGCCGACGTTTGGGAGCTGTAGTAGATATCTGAGAGTCTCAGCAGGCTTCTGCTCAAACATTTTTTTAAATTCATTCGAACCAAGCTCCTGCCGTCTCTAGAAGTCGTCCTCATACTCAGTGTTTGCATTACTACTTTCTGGAATCACATACACAGATCTAGATTTCTTCTTCCTGCGATCGCCTCGCTGCTGCTGAGGGTCTTCTTGGCCAGAAAAGGACAAATAAGCAGCGATGCTGTTCCTCACGCCGTAGCTCACCATGTTGTCGCTTTGGGTGTCTGTGCTGACCAACTGTTTCCTGTTGACAAACCCAACCCAACAAAATTTATTTAAAACAATATCTTATTTTAAAAAAGTCTACAGTAAATTTATTCTTATATTTTTTTTTGAAAATCTGCTGCCTTTTTTTTCTTGAACTAACAGTTTCCGTTATGTTAGAGTCACTAACCTTTTTGCATAAATTTATATTTTTATAAGGTTGCATTTTTTGCACTTCCTCTCATTTCTGAAGTATATTTGCATTTTGTTCTCACAACGAAATGTAGGGTTTTTTGTTTTTACCAGTCTGAGGTTTTTTTTACTAGTCTGAGGTCAATTTTACACAATGTTGTTTAATTTGCATCTGTAAATCTTTCGTATGGCTGACATCTTTTTGTCACAAGCTTGTGGTATGTTGAAAATGTGCTGCATAATTTTAGTTCTCTATTTTGTTTTGTGCCCCTTTCTTTATTTTCCTTATGCACCACAGCTTATTCCCACTTAAAACATTTTTGATCAGCAACCTTTTCGTCCTCACATAAATAAAATAGATCAATGTGACTTTGACGTCTCTTCTGTACCTGTCTACTGTCCTCCAGTCAAAGTTGTGTCGCATGACGACAGGTGGTGGCCCAGGATTTGTTTCTGGTGCCTCAGCTTTTACCGACAGACAAGGGGTGGTGAGTGTGCAGCACAGCCCATCTGCAGAATCTGTAGAGGAAGACAGATGGGGAAATAAAATAAACCAAATAAAACCAATTTTAGGTTGCATTATTTGCATTCTGTCTTCTCACACTCTATTGCTCAAGCAAATACCCCTCAAACCAAACTGTGAAAGACTGGGGTTCAATCGTGGCCTTAGCAATCACTCTCTTTCAGCTATCACCACTTCGACAGTTTTTGCATTTCAAGTGATTATCAGTCATGCATAGCTTACTTAATTTCCTGTTTGTTCCAAAAGTGTTCTCTGAGTGCCGGAAATATACTTATAATGTTAAGATTGATAAGAAATGTCTATTTTGAGGGTATGAATATTATTTTCAGCAACTCAAAGTAAACACATGTAAACACATGAGTTTTCAGTGCATCCACCTACCAGAATAATGATTGATCATATCTTCAAGACATTGGAAAGTGAGCTTCGGTGAGATGTAGTACCAGCTGTTGTCCAGTCTGAAGATTCGATAGTGCTTCACTGCCCTGTGCTTCACTGAGAGTGAATACAGACCTGAGGAAATCACACAGTACATTTGTAGATAACCATACATATGGAAAAGAACAGTGAGGCAAAGCATCAAGAAATTACATTGTGTTTGTTCTATGTTGATGTTGTTTGACAAGTTCAACTGCTCACAACAAAGACAAAAACTATAAAGCAGCATCTTAAAGTGATAGTTTAGGACTTTTTAAAGGGATTCTTCAGTAAAAAGTTTTAATGTCCTATTGGCTGTTAATAACTCTGTAGGTGTCTTAATAAAAATAAAATTTGTTTGTCCAGGAGGCTGAACCTAATGGTTAGTCCAAAAGTGGCCAAAACCAAAGTAAATTTCTATCATCATAAAATAGTTCTAATCTCTAAAATAATGAGATGAATTTTGCATAAAATCTAGTGACCATTTGCTAAACGGATGTGGATTGACGATGTACCAATAGTGATCTTCCTGTGTGAAACATACTGAAAAAGGAACAATTACTGTGTTTCTGGTCAGCAAAACAGACAAATAAGGCAGTGTAAAAATCATAAAATGACATATATTTTAAAAGATATCTTTACTTTTATAGTTACAAGTTTATAGTTACTTGGAATGGAAACATTTAACTTGTTCTTTTCTCCGAATATGTTTTTTCTAGGATGATAATTGGTGGATTAACTACTTCATACCTCCATGGTTCACGTAAATTATTGTTGGCTTTTGTGAGTAATATCCGTATAAATAGCTATGATCATTTTGAGATTGGAGTTTGTTTCAAGACTTTAGAAGTCCACTTTGATTCTGTAGGTTTCCACATGTTTATGCCACATTTACAGGATTAATTCTTTAAAAAAACACACACAGGTGCATGCAGAAGAGATGTAGACTGCACACAGTAATTTCTAGTTTTAATGGAAGAGTTATTACCACTGCTTCACCGTACAGCTGTCTACTATCACTAATATTTAGATTTTTACTTTCAGTCACAGTGAGAATGTTGGCTCAAGTAAATGCAGAAATAGCAAGCCAGAGGCTTGCATTTGTCTTTGCAGCAAGTTTAGCTAAGGAACTACTTACAAAACAGTTTCATTGTTATTTGAAGAAAAGAAAGTCTATCCGTTTTTTTGGGATCATTTATTAGTTCGTTCCTTCTTTAGTGTTTCACTTCTGATAGAAATGAAGTTCCTGATGCTCGTCAATGAATGAAGAAATATATTTACATAAGAAAATATTGAAATAAATATTTTACTAACTGTACCAGGACTGAATATTGCAAAGTAAGCAGCAACTTAACTACACAAAAACAAAAAGACATGGCGAGCATGCACATGGAGCTGGCTGTTGCTATGCCTAACATGCTTAAGGTCAGGGGTTAGGTTAGGTCGGTAATAGCTTTGTTCTAAAAATAGCTGCATTTTGGTGATCTTGGTGTAGAGAACAGTGATGTGGGATCTGTTGTATAATGCTACGTTTGGAACAAAACCCCACTTTGGTCCTGCTGCAGTGGGGAGCTGCCTCCCTGTTGAATTAATGTGCAGATGTAGGAAACAAATAAGCAATAGGGTGTCTGGTCATGCCACCCTGGGTGGTAAGCCATGCTGCCCGTATCTCATACCAGTGCTGGTTGCATAGCTGAATGCATTCCTACCTCTCTCGCTGGTGCTTTCTCGCACCAGAAATGATCCCACTCTATTTCCAGGTAGAAGAAGCAGCTCTTCGGCTTTCTGCCTTCCCACCCCCTCAAATAGCCACCTGACAACACAGTAAACACGATCAGCAACACAGAAATGTTTCCAGAACTGACATTGTAGAGAAGTAGACTTATATGGACAAGACGTGATAAGAAAGACTAAGAGCTTTTGCTATTTTTTATTTTTTAGATATGTGCTGTGATAGTCAGCTTTAGAAAGAACATGAAGTTCTACTCACCCATGGTAAACTCTCACCACATAGCTGTTGGGTATATAGTTCTCCTTCCCCGCATCGATAGAGCGAACTCTCCACCAATAAGCTTCCCTGGCCGCCAGGAAGAAGAAAAGAGGAATTAACAGCTGACCTTTCTAAACACTTCTCCATAATGAGTTCTTGTGCAACAAATTGACTCTTATTTTTGACTATTTTACCATGAGCATTTTAAATGTGTTGAGAATTTAAACAAAACAAAAATCTTACTGTGCAACGACTCTGAGCTTCTCCCCCATTTTGTAAATGGGCTCGCTGATTTCCAAAGAGGGGTAATCGTTGATCACAACTACTATGTCATCATCAGAACCTGACAACAAAGCCGGATATTTGCGAACGTTATAAATACTGACTTACGTCTAAAAAGCATGCTTTTCGGGATGTTTGCTTACTTTCATTTGAATATTAATTATTATTCTTTTCAGAGGATAATTAACTAATAAAATAATGTTACATATTTTAGAGATGGCTGTGGATGTTTTGGTAAAAAAAAGCAAAAAGAAATAGATCATTTCAATTTCCTTTATAAGTATTAAATTTAAAATTGAAATACATGTTGTTGCTTTTTAGTTAGATTGAAATCTACGTTTTCTTTTAATGTTTAATGTGATGAAAATGAGAAATCACCAACAAAGAGAAACAAGACGGAGGATTTTTTTTTTCTCTGAATTTTTCTAGACGGACATCTGATTCTGTGAATTCAATGTTGAACTCACCCAGACCTCACCAGTGATGTCATAGGATGAAGCCTTTGTTTTATCAGTGCAAGGTCTCAAAATGGGAGCAGAAAAAAATATGTATCTTTGTGACTTGACCTTTGATTTTTTTAACCATAAGAATATCAAATTTACAATTGACCACAGTATTTTAAAGCAAATGTCAAATTACTACTTGTGTATTTTTTTTCTCACTTTTCGTCACTGAAGAGAAGCTTCACTTGTCAAAACATGTGCAGACCAGCATTTTGCACTGTTTCATTTTAATTTTTAATTGCAGAAACTATATAACTGAAGTGATAAAGATTTCACTTTTTTTTCCAAATAAAGTAACTTTGCAAATACACTTCTAAGTTTTGACGTTTTTAGGGGTGACCTTACCCTTCTGAGCACTGTCAGGGTTGTCAGTGTTGACCTTGCGGCTGTCACTAGCGCCTCGCATCATATTTCCCATCCTCCAGGGGGACCAAACTCCAGCCTGAAGTCAACAGACAGACATGCAATAATGTCTTCATATGCTGCTCCTTAAAGTCTCCCTAGTCTCATGCACTTTAGGTTCTGCATCTCACTGCGAGCTGACCAGTGAGCTATCTCCTCTCTCAACTATCTCAGTTCAGAATGGGGAAGCTGAGGTTAGACGCTATCGGCCAGAATTTTCCATTGCAGCTTCCAGTTTGGTGTAGTCAACTGATAGAGGCAGATTGAAGTATCATTTTACGTAAACCCAACCTTTCAAACTGCTAATTTTACATGTTCTGTGTAGGGCCCATGAAGAAGGACTGAAAATCTATCTGTATATGTAAATCAGATCTTGTATATTTGATCCAAAGCTACTTTACACAGTGTTCCTTTATCTGGTATGAAGAAGTAACTGTCTGTACATAAACTAAGTAGCAGATATGATAAGTATTCAACCTACCCATAGAATTAGTAGTTCATTGCAGGTGTTTCAAATGTGGTGATAAAAGTCATCGTCCAAACAGGGCCACGGTGGCAGCCGCCGCAGAATCTAGACATAGAGCTGTTTCATGTTAGCAAGACTTTACCAGAATGACATGTAGAGTGCGGTGACAGCCCTGCATCATACTGCAAACTTACTTCCTGTAATGAAATGAGGAAGAGAGAAGGCAAATGTGTTTTGTAAAGACGCACCAAGAAAAAAAAAAGAAGAAAAAAACTTAACAAGAGTTGAGTTCACAGCAGTCGCCCTGTTTAGCCTAAGTGAAAAACCATTTGAAGTGCGTTTAACATGCTCTAGCTTTTAAGTTTTAGCTAATCACAAATTAAGAAGAAAAGACTAATTTGTTGAACTGAATGAAAATGTATCAAGTTGTATACATTTTTACAGGTAATGTATAAACAGGCTAACTGTAATTTGGTTATTGTTAATGCATTGGACAGAAATGATCTCTGGCACTTGAGTTTAGTGTCTTCAGTCGTGATGTTGTTGCCATTTTTCTCCATCAACTGTTGAGCAGCATTATTTATTGCACCATCAGCTCGTGGGGCTACAGACCAATCCAACTTCATCAAATAAAGACAAGGAGAACTGGTCTCTCAAATAAAAACTTCCACTTACTGCCCCCTTTATTTTGATACACTATGCTACTGCTGGGATTCACTACTCTTACATCCAGAACTACCTAACATCTTTCTGGCATACATTCAACAAGATATTGTAAATCTCCTATAAATATTTTGACATAGAATTGTGCACATTTGTCAGATATACATCCATAATGGAAATTTCCTCTTCCACCACATCCCAAAGGTTGATTTGATGGAGATATGGTGACAGTGAACAAATCCCCTTTCTTTCCTATTTTCAAGCTAAGTCAGAACTTCAGCAAGTCCTCTTCACCATGTCTTGATGCTGAAATGCATTTATTTGCATAGACATAAGGTTGACTTTTTTGTTTACGGTACCAATCATTTGAACAAAGTTACCTAAGGAAGCAGGTGGTTAGTTAGTGTAAAATAAAATAACTAATCTTCACAGGCTCTCTTAAACTCTTCATATAGAAGAGTTTGTTTGTCCCTTCTAGTAATCAGCCAGGCTACTGAATTTTGTTGTGAAACTAAAAAAATCAAACAGCTCTAGTTCTCCACCAGCCTCTGTTTTTACCTGGAAACCTGTATTCTTCCAGGTAAAACATTGCTTATTACCAGTACACAGACACTTTATCTATTCAAGTTATCAATGAAGTTGTGTGAGATGATGTACGTTAAGTTCATACATCAAGTTTGGCATCAGAATCAAGACAAGGTATGACGCCATTTCCTGTTTTAATTGGTTGCAACAGGAGTGTCCAAACGGACTTGTAATGACAGTCAAAATAAAATAAGTACCCTGCTTAGAATGTTTCAAGTGTTTGAAAATCAAAACTTAGAATATCTTGCAGAAGTATTCATGTCTTAAAGTCTGCTCTGGTTTCTTAACGTAACACCACAAATTTTACTGTATTTCATTCAGGCTTTTTTTTTTTTCATAGAAAAACACAAAGAAGGCTTAAATGGAGAAAAAAAGTTCTAAAAGTTTTCTTTTTCCCGGGATGTATCTGTTTGCAACATCAAGTATGAACAGCTTCCCTGTCATTGGTAAAGGAAATAATACACCATCATAAAACCTTGTCATTTTTTGAAGACAAACATATTTCTCGACCTTAACACACCTCCTTTAAAATGCAGCGCTGACACATTCATGTAGAAAAATGAAAAATGACTAATTGTTTGAAAGAAGATAGACTTATCATTTTGTGGTGCTTTTGTTGCCCAGAACACTGAGTTAGCAGTTTCTTTGGTTGGCCTCCTGTTGAGTTAATGCTGTCCTGTGTACTTTTGTGTGTGTATATCTGGGAAAGAGGTAGAAAGAGAATCAATTCTGGGAACAAAATATTCCCAAGACATGCTTGATAAAGCCGTGCATCACATTATTTATAAACTGAACAGGTTAACATGCTCTGCGACAGAAACTGTCACTGTGGTTTGGCTGCTGGTGGCCAATTTCAAATGCCAAGACTGACTCTGTCAGGAAGGAAGTTGTCTCTAGGTTCAGATTAAAATAAATTCACAGTCAACATGTAGCTTCTGTGGTACTTTAGTAAGTTTCCTGTGGTTAATTTAAAAATAATAACTCATATAAGATGTACTTTATTACTTGTCATACATTCGGACATGGACATTTTGGTCCAAAAGAATACTTTGAAATATAAATTTTATTTAGTTGGTTTTAATTAATCCATGTTTTGCCTACAAAAACATTAAGAGATTGTGAAATGAAGAGTAGCTCAGGTATTTCACGACTTAAAGCCAAATCTCAGTTTATAAATTCGTCTTTTTTTACTCTGCATAATCCACCTTTCAACCTTCCTAGTTGGCCAAAACGTTGACAAAATCTGACTGACTAAAGAAGTTCCTTCTTGTTTAAGGTTTTGTTGGGGAAAATTTTTTACATTGTAGGTTTTTATCACAAAGTTTGTAAAAGGCGTACATATTCTTTAAAGGATAGTTCAATGCAGTGGAGCTCTGCACAATTGTAACAGAATTACCCATCAGTTTCAAACTGCACTCCACTGTTTTTTGTTTTGTTTTTGTTTTTCATTATTTTCAACCAAGATATAGTAATATCCATGTGTTTTCACATCAGTGACATTTAATCAGTCACAAGAGGGCACACAACTTTCAAAAGGATACTTCCCTGAGGTCATTCTTTTAACAAGCGTTTTTTGGCATACCGCTGAGTTATTAGGACGGATAAGTTCATATGAACATGTTTTATAATTTTTGCTTTGATAAGCTCTAATTCTGCAAGTTATACCTGGAAAAAAGTGATTGTAATAATGAAGTACTGGCTTTATTTATTTTTTAACAAGGACATTTTGGCATCAAGATAGCAGAATTGGCTTTTGGCCTGCTATTTAAAACATTCAACACACTGCAGTTTTCTTTTAAATCAATAGATGTCGCTAGAGATGTCGCTCAAGTGGTAGCGGAAGTAGATTTCTAACACAATCTAGACAGTGTTGTTAGGCAATTTTGTTAGGACATTTGTCTTATGCCAGTAGTTTCTAAGTGAATGTATGACTCTATTTTGGAACATTTTATTTCCTGGACTGTAAAGTTCTGGTTATTTTTCTTTTTTTTCCAGTCTTGTCTCTGACAGTGCCAAGGCTGTTTTAATGAGTCACCAGTAGACATAACACATGTAACCCATTCGACCAGCTCAGTCAATTCTTCACAGAGGGAGATTTGAAACAGATTCCACAGGTGATTCTACAGACCATTAAATTGGATGCTTCTCCACCATAATAGTCTCTATAAAAATGTTTGCCCTGAACTTTATTGAGTAAATGTTTGTCAAACTCTGATGTACAAGCCTAATTGTGCGGTTAATGAAAAGAAAGACTTTCAAACATGCATGGATGTTGGTTCTCCACACATTATTCACTATAACTGTTAGAAGTCAAAACAATGCATTAGCAGTTTCTAAGTCTTTTATTGCTATAGGGTACAAAAAGTAGCACATTTTTATTGGGAAACTCTCCATTAAAACCTCCCCGGCAGGTGTTTGGAAGATTTACGGCTGTCTGTAAAGCTGATATTATGCTGCCAATGCCTTTCCTCACACAGGTGCTTTGAAAGAGCGGGGAAGTGATTAATGACCGAACCGGTATGGCATAGAAATGAAGATGAGAACCTCCACTTTGAAGATGATGAATGATTTGCTAGCATTGTTCCTGGCAACTGAGTCTTAATGTGTTTTCTTGTAAAAGACAAAGTGTCTGCTTGACTGTGGTTGACACTGGCTGCTTGCTAGAGACTACTGTGGCACAATCTAGATGTGTCTGAACATTTCTAGAAGAGCTTTCCACACCCTCTGTCTAAAATTACTAAATTACTGACTGGAAGGAATTCTCATCATAATTTCCCCCCTTTGGTCTAAATAAAGACGTTGCCCTGTCTGTTAGGATTGGAACAAAGAAGTGAGAGTTGTTACACTGGAGATCTTCTTTGTTTCTCTTTTGCCCAAAAAACAAAGGACAAAACACATGGAGTTAAACTTTAAGTGTTTGTTATCCCTCGGTAATAAGCAGTATCTGAATTCAGAAGCCCAGCTCACCCCACTAGACTTAAAACCACTAGACAAATTCATAGGAATGTTTCTCCACTAAATGTTTTTGTGACATTTTTGTCCTCAGACTTGAAATATTTGCTGCCAAAAGAGCAGCTACTCTGTTTGCCTGCATTATAGTCAATTTACTATATGGGGGTAATTTTGCCATCTGGAACATCTTAATCCATGAAATTATCTGTGAAGGTAATTTACTCTCTCTGAGTATGCGTGCATAAATGCATACAATTTAATATTCTTTGTTATTACTGTTTGCTTGCTTAGTGATTTAAACAAACTATAATGATAGTGTATTTTACTCTGGATCATAAGTAGAATCATTTAGGTAACATAATTGGACACAATTTCATGAAAAAACATCTCTGCATTATCCCACAGTCTGAGATGCGAAGCACCACACAACCGTGAAGTTGACCTTCTCGTCCAAGTTTTCTCTCAGGGAAGCTTGAGAAGCAAAGAACCAACAGCAATAATTTGCAGACCAGAAACATTCATTCCAGTCAGCCGCAGTAAAAAGGACAAGACCTAATGAGTTTGGGAAAGAATTACTCCTAAGAATTACATCACTGACTTTACTGTGAACGGCGACCACAATTGCAAACATTCAGTTTTAGGCCCTCTGACGCCACTAGAGTGGGGGGGTCATTAAAAAGAAACTTTTAGGATGCCCTTGGAAAATGCATATATGATTGCAAGGTTTAAGTAGCTATGTTTGATTAACCAAATTGTTCGAATGCACAAATTGAAATTACGAAACAAATTTGTTTAATGGAAGCACAGCCTTCTAATGTCTTATAGCTGGTGAGCGCTGCATTCATAATTCAGCGCTGATGAGCGCTGGCTTATGAATTATGTCGAATTATGTTTACATCCATCGATGTCATTATTTTTAATGACTTATCACGTGAACAAGCTTATTCACATTGATTTTCAGCACATTTCTCATTTAATGGAAACAACAATTGCTAAATTTTGTTTATTCAACATTAGCAGAATTTGTAATGGAAATGCAGTTACTGATGGCAAGCAGGTGGTTATGCTAATTCCACTACTTCTACACTAGGTGGCAGAATTCTGATAATTACGAGTCAGAATAAAACTAAAAGTAAACTAAACTGAAAGGAGAATTAGGATCAGGCTTCCTACAGAACATACTGGGGTTAAACCTTTGATTGCAAACAACAGCACCGCGTGCTTATGTGTGCAGAGCGATTGCTGGAAATCAATACGTTCAGCTGGGTTTCCTTCAATAAGCCAAAGTGGAATACGCACAACAGATTTCTTTCCATATGATGTTATTGTTTTGAGTCTAGAATTCTGTATTTAAACTGGATTTCTGTGTCTTGTGGCGTTTTTTGAGATGACATTTGAGGTGAATTAAAAATGAAATAAATTGAATGTAAATAGATTAGGTGGTTAGGTTACTCTAGTTGTCCTTTAAGTAAGAGTGTGTGTGTTCATGCATGGTTGTCTGTTCTATGTCTTTGTGTCACCTTGTGATAGACTGGCAGCCTGTCCAGGATGTACACAAATAACTTTAGTCTCACACTGAATTGAACTGTAGCACTCTTATAGAGAGGGACATAAATATGGTACTAATAGCTTTAACTGAATGTCCCTTTGTAGTTTATGTTCATGTCCAAGCTAAAATTTGCACTACCACCAAATCTAGCTACTAGAAAAGTCACTGTTGTCCACTTCCAAGTTTTGGCATTTGACAGCCATTGTAGCAAAAGTTTCTCTTGCAGTCACTTATATGGTATGTTGCCACTGTTCATGAGATAGCAAAATTGTGAAATGTTGAGCGGACGTTCTCTACAAGAGATTAACGAAGTTTAAATGTGGCAAGGGTTTATTCTCCCATTTATTTCTGGTATAATGTGAAATTCTAGTTTAAAATATAACTCGTCAAGTGTTGCTAAATAAGTGTGGTGTGGTCCATTAATAGTAAAAGTCTACATAGAGTGGAGGAGGTCAGCTTAAGCTCTATAATCAATGTTCTACCTGTGTATTCCTGTGTACACCACCCTGAACCTTCACTCACACATGCACACCTCGATGATAATGCCAGCCTTCATGCTCTGGGTTGTGCAACCATTAGTTACACTGTCAGTCAGCCTCGTACAACCCATAATAAGAGTTTGCGTCAGCGGTTTCTCTCACTCCCTTCAGTCCAGATGGGAATTCACTGCATATCGCTGCGTCATCATCTGTTACCCACTCATTACAGGGCAGGGAGCTATTTTCACCATGTATGGATTCACTGTGCACCTGTGAAAGTCGTGTCCACCCACCTGCAGACGTACAGCAAACCTGCTGTTTTTCAGACGTTTAAATCCCCGAAATCCAATAAAGACGTTAATGATGCAATTGGCTTCGGAGGTAACGTGTGTTTGCCAACTGATAATATCACATGAGAATGTAGAGTTGAATAGAATGTAACACAGGCAAATTGTAGGTATTATCTTTCCTGAGTGTAATAAATGATATATTTGTTATCATAGGTTGTCCATGAACCACATATTCATGTATCTAACAGGTTTTCAGCAAGTGTGTGACTTCAACAAGTGAAGACAGAGTAACATAATAGGTTTGCTGCTTTGCATCTTTCAACCCTACAGTAGTTGACTCTGCACATTACGTTTTTGACAAACAGTCCACAGGGAGAAGTGAAACAAAACAGTATGCTTATTGTTCTTCATGGCTCACCAAGCTTGTTAGCTAACCACATTATAATTTCTGTCATGAATTGAGACATAAGAGTAAACAGATTAAACTCTCGGAGGCTGTCGTCACTGCTGACTGACCCATACTAAAGTCTTTTTAAGAATCACAGAAGCCTCTTTAGTCTCAATTATGATGACCTTCAAAATTATTTTGTAAAATACTGATAACATTGTCACATTAGTGTTGACCTGTACTCTATTTGGATTTTTCTGATAAAGAAATGTAAAGTAGCACATGAAGCAATTGTGAAGTAGTGATATTTTTTCTAAAGTTTTTTTACAATTAAAAATCTCAAAGTGCGGCAGAACATCTGGATTTTTACCGAGATTGAATTGGACACATTTCAACCTAGTCTACTAATAAGGGGACTCCTTCAGGCAATTATATTTCCTGGATTTTTTTAAGGTACCATAGTAAAGACATAGCAAGAGCATTTAAAAATGCATGCTGCAGTTTTCTGATTTGAACGAAAATGTTGAAAACTATGTATTATTATCATAATTTCAACACCTAAACTTTTGTGACTTTAACTTGTTAAAAATAAGATAAATTTATAAAGGAATATAGATACTGCTGCTGGGCACCATTGGGTTCTTATAATCAGAAAAACAGTTTATTTGAATACACATGTGGATAACATTAGCTTCTGAGATAAGGTCCATAGCCTTCATGTTATACATCCTAATGTCAAGTTGTGTAGATCTTATCATTTTTCTCATTCCTGGGATTCTTCCCTGGTGTTTAGGACTGACTTAATCTTGTTATCAGAACCTCCAGGTGTCATGTCAGATCAGCACCTTTCATAGGAATCCAGGAAAATACTTTTTTTTTTTTTTTTGCTGAACTGTATTTACTATCCTTTGTTAGCAGGATTGTTTCAAACTTTGATGTGTAGAAACATACTACTTATATGTAATCTGAGCCGTATATGGGTCCAGATTGCTGTTTATGCTACTATATACTGGATGTACTAAGGATCATAAGCTCTCAGAAAACATGGTCAATATTTTAATATGTTTTTTTGCTCTATTTGTGGCTTCATCTCCTCCGAAAACTTTAATTTGACTTTTTGACGTCCCTCAAACTAAAGTTTATATTTTATTTTGTCTTGCAGTGAGGCTTCGTGAGCAATGTGCAAATATATTTTTAAGTCATACTCCAACTCAGAAAAACAACAACAACAAAAAATAGGTTGCTTTGCCTCATTCTAGTAAAACACCCAAAAAGAACAAATGCAAAACAAGTCTTGCATGTGACTCAAGAGAAACTGGAAAAGAAAACTATTTAAGAAACCCAGCCTCTTATCCCACTTCTAAATTACACATTAACCCCTCTGCTGTTTGAAAGACACGTGTTGTGCAGAAAAAGATCAAATTATATATCATAAACCTCTGCTATTTAGCTGTGCTGTTGGAAAATGTTTTATTTTTTTTCAAAAATACATGTTGTTTGTACCATTTAGATTCTAAATGGACCGTGAACCCGCTCTCGCCAACAGATGGAGAAAGTTCATGAATCACATGTCCCGAGGTCAAAGCCATTCGGAGACCCGGCTCTAAGCATTCCTAAGACTGACATTCCTACTGTGGGCTGGTCTCTTCCATTAAAAAACCACTAGAGAGCTCAACAGATGAGCCATTTCCATGTCCTGAAGAAGTTTGTTTTTTAAAAACACAAGTCAGTATCCCCACAGAACTGAAAGGAAATCAGACCAGTGTTTTGTTTGAATTTCAGCCAAACAAATGCTGGATTGAAATAAAACCCCCTCACTGGACTTGCTCATTGTTGACACAAAGACAGACACTAAAAGACGGCTTTTGTTTAAAGTTGTGAGTGGGGCCTTGCAGCATCCTAAATCCATCATATTCGCTGCATGCCACCAGTGAGCAAAGGTAAACAAAGTCAAAACTCTACAAAGCCTTTATAGCTGTCTCCCACCTTAAGGCATCAAAAGCCTGTTTTGACCTGCAAGATTGAGTGACCTGTAGCCTTTTAAGATTATCCACTCAGAATGGCTGCTGTTAATTTACAATCTCCAGTCAATAAACACTCTGTAATGGAAAGAGCTCAAACAGGTTGGGAAAGTACTGTTGTGAAATGCAACAATAAAGGTCTTAAGATTCAACATTTGGTTTTTGTTGCATGGAAAATATTAGAAACAACCAATAATGATTAGAAGCAGTAATAAACAGATATGTCTTCATTCTTTACACCCGTAATTATATAAAATTGTCCTGAAAGTTGTTGTTTGATCTGTTATTGTGTAGTTAATGTGCTTGAGGTTTGGAAAAGGGTGATCATAAAGCAAGAATGCTTTAAATCTTCTCCAACTGTTCCATGCAGCAAAAACAGTCTGCTAGGAAGGAAAGTAAACTGTGGCATAAATCATTTTCAACTCGAGCAATTTTCAGTTCAGCCTGTTGCAAGTAGAGTAATAGGTAAGTAAACATCGGCAAGCAAAGGCAGCATTTTACTTTCTACAAAAAAAGGAAATAAATTAAAAGAAAAGCCATTAGTGGAAAGAATACTTTTCATATGAAAACCTAAAGTGCTAATCTACTTTCATAAAAGTTCCTTGAGGATTTTCTGAGTTTCTTCAAAATTCCAGAAAAGTCCCTGGTATGTTCTAAAAAAAAAGTTTTAAAAAAGGTGAATGCTAAGCTATATGAAAGTACCGGTTTGTACCGTTTCATCTTATTTCATCAATATTCAATTTAAGTTCCAGGAAGAACTTGGTAAGTTCTAAGAAACGTATGTCAATCAACCCCAAGTTCAGAGAAATTGGTGTTATATTTGGCTTTACTACTGAGTAGCCAAACTTATGCATATGATGTGTCATAATGTGATATGTTAACTTTGCTCCTTCATTAGGAAAGAATTTACCATTGGCTGCATTAAAGTCTGTTGAGTTCATGTCGAATTCTTGCATCTCCTGAAACCAGCAGATGTTTTCTTGGGTCCACAAGTTTCAGACCACAGCTATATAAAGACAGTATAATTACTGGACCAGCTTGAGCAAAGTCAGCCAGGCCCTTGCTCTACAACACACATGCACACACATACAACATGCATATAAGTTAAGTACAACCTACATACAGTATGTGGTTTCCAATTTTTACTTCCACAGAACTGTACAAGAACTTTTTACATTTAAATTTAGATCGGTGCAGCATTTCAATCTACCAAAAATAATAAAACACCACAAATATAAAATTGAACTTTTACTCTGAGGTCCATGTGTGACTGTTTGCTTTGCATATTTCAATGGAGTTTATTTTTTCTAACCATTTTCAAACTTGTTCAAAAATACGCTTGGTGTGACTTGAGAAACGATACATTTCTCAGACACATTTCTGCTCTTTACGGCCATAGACTTTATTTTAATGGGGTTTTATGAGATAGATCAAAACAAAGTAGTGCATAATTTTGAGAGTGAACTACCATTTGTGGCATTAACAGCTGCAAGTCTTCTGGCGTATGTTTCAGCCAGCTTTCTACATCTGATGACTATTTTCTTTTTTTTTATTATTATTCTTAAAATCATTCAGCAGTTTCCAAGTCTTATCACAGATTCTGAACGGGATCTTGACTTTGACTGAACCTTTCTTAACACTATGCTTTGTAACCATTGTATTGCAGCTCTTGCTATTTGTGTTTGACCACTGTACTGCTGGAAGGGGAACATCTATTCCAGTCTCACATCATTTGCAGGTACAAATAGACTTTTTTTTAAAGGCTGACCATCTTCCACATGTTTGCTCTGAGCTTCATGTAACTTGTTGCAAAGTGAAAACCTAAATTTGGTGACCTCTATGGGCAACTAATTGCATTGATTTTTGTTCAGGGGTATTCTAGTAAAGCAGGTTAAAAAAAAAAAAAAAAGCATTCTACTTTTTTAAAACATATATCCTTTGTGGATGTCATGACAAAATTCAAAAATCTCACATAGTTCTAAATCCCAAAATGTTCCCACACTTTTTGAAAAGTAATTCATCTTTTAGGGGAACGTCCCCTCCCCCCGTAAAGTAGTTTCAAAGTAATTTTACCAATCAAAGAGGGATTATCGCCTTCACTTGACTTTGAGGCTTCAACGTTTCCAAAACACGGGTCGACTTTAGGACTTCCAGGTCAGTTGAGGGGTTTTTAATGAGGGGATTTTCAGTTTGAGCAGTGATGCAAGACTCAAGTCATAGATGATCAGCTACTACAATCAGGCCTTCATTCACACTTTACCCTTCATGATTCTACCTCTTGTCCTCTTGAGTGTTGCACCCAGGGTTTCACAGCTTTCATGGTAGACGATTAAAATCTGCTTTGATCTGACCTGTGTGCACAGAAAGCCTGTGTCAGATTTCATTTTACAAATCAACTAAAGACACCGCACACCTTTAAAGGTTATAGATTTTATATTAATAGTTGAAACGTGGATAAAGATAATGCAATTGATATCTGTGAAACACTTTAAATAGAGTATTTCAGGTTTTTATTCAAGCTTCATAAAATACTCCTAATAATCAGCTAATTTAGACTGAATGTCTGGACTATGCTGGTAAGAACTGAATAAAATTTCTTTTTCATGTGAACTCCAGGTTCAGTTCTTCTGTTCCCCCAATTCTACTTGATAAAGTAACACGAAGTAGCTGTGGACAACAAAGTGAGGGATCCAAGTAGAAATCAGAAAAACATTTAGTTTCCCTGAGTCAGTATTTTTCTAGGGATCCTAGGGATGTTTATAAGATATTTATAGATTTCTCTCCCCTTCTTCCTTGCAAAATCCCTCAAGCTCAGTCAGATTGGATAGAAAGCGTCTGTGTAGTACATGAACTTTTAAGACTTGCTAAAGCTTCTCAATTGGATTTTGGCCCAGATGTTGACTGGGCCGTTTTAACACATGAATATGCTTTGATCGACGCCATTCATTACAGCTATGTCTCCACCACAGTCTCAAATCATTTTCAGCCCGTGACCTTCCAGGGTTGCCCTGTATTTAGCTCCACTCGTTTTACCATCGACTCCTACCAGTTCCTCTCTCTCTCTCTGCTAAGTAAATGAACATCTCCACCGCATCATTCTGCCACCGCGCTCAAGCTTCCCATGAACTTGATACTACTTGAACACCATTGTCGCTGTCCAGAGTAATTTTGCATCACCACTAACCGAGGAAGTGCAAACAAAGGAAAAAGCATGTTCTCGTCACTTTAAAAGTACACTGAGATTTTCAGGTTTGTGGAAAACAGTCTTAAGGTGAAATGGGACAAAATCCAATTATCTGACTGCAAGGAAAAGAATGAGGCATTTAAACCAAGAATACTGCTCCAGCTTCCAAAGATGGAGGTGGCAGCATCATGCTGGAGGTCTGTTTTGGAGGAAGATACTGTATAAACATTGAGAACTTTGTTTTTTCAAATTCTTCAACTTTACCTTAAATCAAAAGATTCAATATTTCAAGTCTTAAAACTTGGACTTGTGGGTTCCAGCTCCACATTCAGATCCCAAACACACATCAGAGCAGGACTTAGTGATGGTAAATCAAACGTTAAGCTTCTGGAATAGCTTTCCCGAAGCTCTGACATCAAATCTAATGACAAATTTGTGGGCTATGATTTAATACCTCGCCTGTGGTAGAAAACCAAAAAATATTTAAGTGACTTTTATTAATTCTGCCAAGGGGAAAGGTCAAATACCCAGCCAGAATTGTACCAGAAGGTCTGGAAACTTTTTTGAAATAATATTTTAATCCAGTGCCTGCGTCTTGTCATCTAGACAAGTTAGGTACAAGATCAACAGGTGTTTTTTGTTTGTTTGGGGTTTTTTTAAACATGGTGTAAATAAGCCCAACTCCAAAATGACAGCGAGCAAGATAAGCTTGAGAGACAGAAAATGACAGAGAGTGTGGAGGAGTGAAAGTGGGCACAATATGCTGCACAGGGGTCAGGTCACAGACGAGAGAGAGGAGACGGAAACGCTGCTCAGATCAGCTCAGTGGCTGACAGCTCTCTGACAGGGATTAGAGGGCTCTCTGTAAATAATAGGGGTTCAGTCCTGGGGCAGCCAGCTCCTCTACAAAGTGTTCATTTCTCATCCATTGCTCTTCTCTTATCTGTCTCCTCCTGGGGCCAAACATTCTCACACACGTTTGGTTTTTCTGGGAGAGATTTTCATCAGCAGCCCAGCAGCTTGCTATTTTTCTGCTGAGGGGAAATAGTTTCACTAAGTGGAATACTTTTGGCCCCTCGTCTGCATCTTCTCAAACTGAGACATTCAGATTCTCCGAAAGAATTGAAGGAAAGGGGAAAAGAGGAGACAGTGATGACATCATTGATTTAATGCGAACATCTGGGAGCCAGACGCATTCAGAGGCCTAATATAGACACAGTGCGCAAGAGGTGGGCAACCTGTGTGGTTGGGTGACACATCAGCTGCTCTTTGAGGGGCTTTTTTTTATAACAGGGAAATAAGTTCCTGCAATATAGGAATACAGTAACATGGGTTGTAGTTCAGTAGTAAACACCTACATATTGAACCTTTTTGTCTCACCGTACATTAAATCGGTGTTACTGTTTATAAAATAATAAACCTTGTATGGCAAATTGCCATAACATATAATCAAGCCATACATCAATCTGTAAGTATTTCTTTCAAAATTATTAACTGGTTTCCAATAAATGTATTTAAGGTTCGCTTGTTAGGAAGCATTTTAATGCAAGTTTAAGTTAATGTGAAATGGCTCGGCTGGGTGTTGAAAGCAGGTACATTCATAGAGTCTTTTTTCATGTTCATAACTTACATTTCCCAGTTTCTACTTGTATCTTCTCTTTCTCCACATGCTCATTCCTGACTCATTCTTGAATATTATGTCAACTAATCTTTGACAATGTGACATTCTGCGTTTGAACTGTAGCCTTTAAAAATTCCACAACTTATTTTTGGTTGACAAGCCTATGCACAATTCGGAGGTATGCGCGCTTTTTGCTGTTTTGTAACTCTATGTCTTAGGCAGTCTTGGTCAAGGTACTCTGTTACTGTGGAGAAAGTGGATTTTCGATTCCAGACAATTGATAAAATTCTGTACTGCTCTCCTGTTAGAAGTTTATTTTATGATGTCTGATTTTCCATGTTAAACTCTACTGTTTATCTCTTTTGGACAGTTTTAAGTATCTACATCATGTTTAATAAATAAATAAATAAAACAACCCCTTGTTGTAATGCTTCCAATAATTCAGCTAAAAACTTTGTGCCCGTCAAAAGCTTATACACAAGAGAACTGCTTTGTTGCAGGCTTTTGTGATACAAGCAAAGCGAGCGCTATATCCCTTCAAAATCTTTGCCATATGTAATGTTCAACTGAGAAACACAGATCTGTCAGAAGAAATAAAACCTAAAGGTGCAATAACTCATTTCCATAACACTCAAACCTATAATTTGTTGAAGCACGTTCTTTTTTTTTTTTTTTTTTAACCATTAATCAGAATTTCAAATCTAGCCTTGTATTTGTTAAATGATCTGCCTGAAGGATTGTGGATTATAGGACTGTTCGTCATTATGAAAAACAAGCCTGTTAAAATACACGTATGTTCTGTTTTTGAACTGAATTTACATCCTTTCATGTTAAACTCAGCAAGTTCCACAGAGCACAGCTGTCTTCCAGACACGCCTTAACCACCAGGGCTGCCCAAAACTGTCAGGAGAGGAAGAGGAGGAGAAGGAGGAGGAGGATTTTTAGGTGAAAGTGGAGCAGAGGAAAGGAGAGAAAACTTTCCGCAGAATGCTGTTCCCGTCCTCACAGACCTTACGTTGGGCTGTCAGCAGAGGGTTCTGGATCAGAGGGAGGGAAGCTGCAGAGGATGACAGCTCGTGCAGAGGGACGTAGCTCACCTGCGGAGCAGAACCGCGTTTATACGGTGTAAACAGAGCGGAACCGAATTCCCAATTTAATGCCCGGGCTTTTCCTCACCAGTGATGAGTTGGCTCCTGTTGTGGATTCTGACAGCAGCTGGGATTCAACAGGTGAGCTGAAGGGATTTCCCCCCCCGCCCCCTGTTGTTTGTTGGATGTAGATTTATTTATGACTTCTTTGTTTTTTGGGGTTTTTTATTATATAATTGAGGAAAAGGCACTATGTCTATTGTTCAGGTGTTTTCTATTCATGGATCATGATGCCTGACAATTGAAACAGTTTAACAGTTTTTCAAAAATATTTAAATTCTCTTTAGTACATATGAAAATAAGCGGTTATAGTTTTTCATATTTCCATTATTAGATAAACTTGCAATGTGAGCAGACGCCTTGTGTTTTCTAGTGTTATATTTTAGTGCCCTCTTGTGGTTTGTCCAAGAAATGCTTTTCATTTGACTCGGATTTGTTTCTTGAATTTACACCAGTTCGTGAACATCAATTATTGACCATCTGCTGGAAGTTGGAAAGATATAAACAGCAGTGGGTTGTATTTTACTTGTCAAAAATTGGAACTCATCTGTCGCATAAAGTAACACAAATAAAAGTAAAAAGATGTAAAATATGTGTAAAGTCATTTTAAGACAAACGATACACAGCCATAATTGAATTGAAGATAACACATTGAAAAATAATTTGTTTTAAGTTTAGCTTTGGGGACTGGCTCCGTCACACAGGAGCCTAAAAACTTAAAACTCCCTGAATTCTCCGCTGAGAAACACTGAGAAGGCTTACCAAAGATTTCTCGTGGAATAAGATCTTTAAGATGGACAGGAGTGATGCCATTGAAAGTTTTATATTTGATAAGAACAACTTCAGTTCTGTTATTGATTTCACAATGATGATGTGTAGGAAGTTTGGAAATGTTAGCTGGGATCTATCTTGAACTTTAACATTTTTCAGAAGTTCCTCCGACATCCAGTTAAAAAATATTGCTAAGTTGTAAATGCATCAGTTAAGGAATTATTGTTTCTTATTTTAGGTGTGTTTCACATAAAATGCTCTAGAATTTTTTTATATCAGATGTAAAAAATAAATAAAATCAAAATTAACTCAAAAGACTCTCTTTATTGCATTGGAAGCCAAATTATTACTCTCTGGAATAAGAATGAAATTAGAAAAGTGGCTGAATGAATAATTTCAGTTTTTGAAATGGAAATAAATTGCAGGACCCTCAGGACCTAATGCCTTCGAGGCTAACACGTTTCTTCATGTTCTGCTAGTGCTTCTCAGTAAACAAAGACCTTCAGTATGCAGTGAAACTGTGTCACTCAATAGGTTGGCATATTAAAAGGGAATAGACATTTTTAACCCTTACAACACAATACAAATCTGCCTGCAATTTAACAAATGTTAAGCACCAGGACTGCACTGAGCACCCAATTTTCAAAACTAATAAGAAGAGCTTGGTATTTGCAGCTAAAGCCAAAATTGTTCATGTCCCTGTCTGATTTAGATTTAACTTCCATTTAATTCAGCCAAAAGCCTTTTCTGTGATAGGAAAAAAGATGGCTATCTCATAGAACATGATAAAACAATGTGAAAAGTGTAACAATTTTGAACAAAAATAATTTAAAAGTTTTTCCCTAAAACATTACATGTTGGGCACAATACTTATTTGAATAATCAGTGGGAAAAAAGCTTTACTGGCCCTTCTTATAATTGCTGACCAACTAGTATTTTTATTTCAGCAATAAGCTAAGCTTGATGTTGGAAGGTTCATCACTCTTCCTTTTGTAAACAGATGTGTGACTGCAGGCTAAATGAACTCCTCTGAGGGTTTGGCTTAGTGGCACAGCTTTGATTAAAACTCATTAATCTGCATTAGCTGACAACATCACGCTGACTTATTAATACTATGATTCTAATTCCAAATGAAGGGCTGACAAAAGGATTTAAAAATTGACCAATAAGCTTAAGATGATTAAATATGTTTTACCATAATTACTTGTGGATTAGGCATGCATGCTTGTGTGTATGTGTGTGTGTGTGCATGTGCTTGTGTCTTTTAAAGATGTGAGCTAAAGGCTTCTATTTTCTTCAGGAGGATGAGTCAATCTGTGATTTGTAATTTGACTATATTTGGACCTGCAGTCATGTGTGCCGTCTCTCGTCTAAACTTTGCCACGTTGTGGTTAATGTTGCTGGTCAACTGTTAAGTCTTAGCAGATCAGTTATTGCATTTTCTCAAATCCATTCTGAAATGGAAAAAAGTTGGCTTATTAGCTGCACAATTTGTTCTTGGACAAAATGTATTTCAAATTAAGATGGCAAAAAAACAAAACAAGTAACTTCTGATCCTGGGGCTGTTAATGCATCTCAAGTGATCTGTACCAGTCCATCAACAATGGAAGAGAAACTCTGATTCATTATCAGTATTTTGTAACCTTTTACCAGAACCAGATTCATAACTAGACCCTGATGCAGATTTAATAAGATTATCTCCACAGGGACTTGAGCTCACTTTCCAACCCTTGTTGAAGTTATTAGTGATCATGCAGGGAGTGAATCAATTAGGGATATGAGAGCTTCCAGATCAATCATCCATGTGAGCGTTATCAAAGAGGGTTGGGTATGAAGAGAGTCAGGATAAGGAATGTTACATACAATACTTAACACAATAAATACAATTTTCTTTCTGCAGTCCTTTTGTAAACTAAACAACGCAGAATCTGGGATTACAATTTTTAGCTTTAGAAGCTTACTCAAGATTTTTTTTGATGCAAAAATATAACCGTAGCAACCAAGTTCTTGTATATATCAATAACATATTTATTTTGCTGGAACACATTTTAAAAAGACATGTTCATTATAAATTGCAAATTATTATTTTCAAGCATTCTTCAAGCTGTTTTTGTTTGTTTGCTTGCTTCTCTCCTTCCAGGCCTACTCCTTGAATTCCACTGCCATGCCTCCTGCCTCGGCCCTCCCTTCTCCAACTCCAGACCCGTACAACGTGACGCGGTACTGCAAGTGGCCCTGCGAGTGTCCCGAGGTGGCTCCCAAGTGCCCTCCTGGCATCAGCCTCCTGATGGACGGCTGCGACTGCTGCAAGGCCTGCGCCAGGCAGGTCGGGGAGGAGTGCAACGAGGCCGACACCTGCGACTTCCACAAGGGGCTGTACTGTGACTACAGCTCGGACAAGCCTAGGTACGAAAAAGGAGTGTGTGCATGTAAGTGTCACTCGCTGGAATAATCCTCTGGTTTTCACACAACAGGAACGACTCGGTTCACATTTTCAGATTGTATGTTACTTTGTCAAAACATTTTGACATTGCTGAATATTAATGTTATAAATAGCTACAAATCAAGCTAAATGTTGGCTTTATTGTCCTCCCAGTTTATTGGCACTCCTGAAAAGATATGCAAAGCCTTAATAAACCCATTTAAATTAAACCCATTAATTTACCACATTATTATTTGAAAGTTAGCATCTCTTCAGAGCAGATTTATTAACTGGAACAAAATTAATCCATTGTAAGAAATATGAATGAAACCATAAATTTACATTCCCAGTAAAAAAAAAAAAAAAAAGAAAATCATAAATTCATAGTCATAAATACTGTATTATTATGTTCTGTCGTTGATAAGCTAATTAATTATATAGAAAAATCATTTTACTCTTATTAAATACAATAGTCTCAGATTGTATTTAAACTGTATCAGTGTACAAGGTAAATATTCTTTGTTATGGAACCTAAATTCGACACTTTATAAAAAGGAACTAAAGAAATCTACATGATGCACAGGTATTAAAACTAGCAATCTCAGCTCAAAACAAATGTGCAGCTGAGGAGGGTTGAGAAAATGAATAAGATGTTTTTGCACAGAAAGCGTCAAGATTATTTACAAGAAATAAATAACTGTGCAAATAGCAGCAGAAATGTGAATAATTATGAAGTTGTTGAGATACAATACCTATTCAATGTGATCTGATGGGGTTGTGAGGAGGAAACCGATCCACAGAAACTCACACAGCAATGAAGAACTCACAAGCTGTACTGTATGTTCCTGGTCAGAGCTATTTTTGCAGCATCTTAAGCTCCTACTGTAATTCTACTATGATCTAATGTCTGAATATATAACAACAAGGTTCCTCCCTCTACAGAGCAGTACCATAAGCATCTTGCGTTGCAGACTGAGCTGTTGATCTATATAACGTGTCCACTTGTTTGTTTCTATCAGATATGACGGGAACGGGCTGTGAATATGACGGCGTGCTCTACCGTAACGGTCAGAGCTTCAAGCCCAGCTGTAAATACCAGTGTTTGTGCGTGAACGGCGCCATCGGTTGTGTGTCCCTGTGCTCAGAGTCTCAGCCTCCCAGGATTTGGTGCCAAAGTCCGCGGAGAGTCAAAGTCCGGGGGCAGTGCTGTGAGCAATGGATCTGTGATGAACCAAAGAAAGGACGCAAGACAGCGCCGCGGCACGCAGTGGAGGGTATGACACCTAGGCTAGAAATGGGGCAATAATTATTTTTGCTGTTAATTAAAAATTTTCCAAGGAATCGTCTTCATTAGAAAAGAGCAAGATGATGAGGAATAACAACCTTGACTTTAGAATACAGTTGAACTGCAGAGATTAATCAATCTGTGTTGTGCATTACTTTCACAAGCAAATGATTTTATGTGGACACCACATAAAATCATTACCAGTGATGAAGGTGTGAAAATAACAGTTGTTAGAGTTGAAGGAATAAATATAGTGCCGTTTTCAGTCTTGTAAAAATCCAGATTCTGTGGTATTATGTAAATAATTGTTTGTAGAGTGATGTTGTTTTAAGTGCGCACTATGCTGTCATGATCAGACACAAAGACAGGACAGAAAATGTGTGAAAAACACAATAAACACCTTCAGAAGGTTAGGAGTTTTATTAATAAAGATCTTAAAAAATTAGTATTGAAGTCTGGGCACAAAGGTAAAGAAATTAGGAGAAGATTTCAAAAATGTCACACTGCAAATTATTACTAATTTATCTGTGATTCCCATAGAACTGACTTTACAAAGCAAAACCAAAAGAACCTGTTTTCTGGTTCTCTCGCTGTACTTTTGCAAATACTGTTTTCAATCCAAGAGGATCACAAGATTTCGGAGTGTGTATGAATGTGTTCATCCAAGCCTTTTTCCTATGGAAGCCCCCACACTGTTTTTTGGGGTCACTTCCAGGTTCCAGACGGTTAGAGCAACAAAGCCACGGAGGCAAGAAAACCAGAGCAGATCTTGTTGGGTTGCACACGTGGACAAATTAGATCCAGATGCCAACACTAGACAGTGTGTCTTGATGGCTTAGATTGGAAACAGATGCAGTACATGAAGATCTTGTGTTATATAATTTAAAATTAAATTGTATTTGCCTAGTCCCAAATCACCATCACTCACGACTCCGTATAAGACAAACAGATCTAATTCCAAGTACCTAAAGTCTATTGCTGCGATACCTCTGTCAGTGACTCTAATCATTAAAGGGAAATATGTATTTTTAATGAGAAGAACAACCAGAACGAAAACACAAGGCTAATGGCAGCAAGCATTTCAAATAACACATAAATGGACAGCAGTAGAAAAAATCTCCCTATGATGATTTGCTTTTTAAGAATAGAAATGTGCTATCACAGTAAATGCAGTAAAATTGTTTCAAAGGAAACCATGACAAGTTAGAGGATTGACCAGTCGGTCAAAAACCTTGAACTTCTTTAAGTCAGTCATTAACTTTATCTTTGAAAATGTTTAACATGTCATGGCCATGTTGCGTGATAACATTATAGATTTGTTTGATAGTGACTATAAAAAAGAATTGAATTTGAAAATCAACTGCTGACCTCACATTGCAGCAAGTGCAACGGAGGATGAAAATGTAAAACTGAACCTTTTGTGCTCAAAGCCATTTTATGTCCATGTGGCATAACTCTTTGCTTCCTGCTCCTGCTAATCTAGTTTTTCCAACTGAGAGCTGGCACAAGAACTGCATCATCCAGACCACCTCATGGAGCCCCTGCTCCAAGACCTGCGGCCGCGGCCTGTCGTTGAGGATCTCCAACGCCAACGATCAATGTGAGCTCGTCCAAGAGTCCCGTCTCTGCAATCTGAGGCCGTGTGAAGTAGACATCACCAAGCATATCAAGGTAGACGTCTGCACTTTTAGCGTCATCGAAGGTTTCGAAAACCCTCAGTTCTAAAAGCTTCTCTCATTTTTTAGCTAGGAAAGAAGTGTCTGAATATCTACAGGGAAGATCAGCCCTCGAACCTCACCATTTCTGGCTGCACCAGCAAGAAGTGGTACCGACCAAAGTATTGCGGCGTTTGCACCGACGAGCGATGCTGCATCCCGTACAAGTCAAAGACCGTCGATGTGGAGTTTGAGTGTCCAAACGGGACCGGATTCACATGGAAGATGATGTGGATCCAGGCGTGCTTCTGCAACCTTAGCTGCAGAAATCCCAATGACATCTTTGCAGAGCTGGAGAGCTACTATGGTTACCCAGAAGTCGTGAACTAAAATGCAGCAAAATGGCAAAGAACGCTCCTTTTTTTTTTTGTTTCCTAAAAGATATTTTGAGGTTTTTAAATGTGCAATTTAGATTTTTTTCTTTTGGAAAAAATTGTAAATATGAAATGTGTCTCCAACACGGATTCATGTAGTAAGAATATTTGAAGAGGTAAAACAATAAAAGCCTATATTTAAAGTTTAATTTATTTATGTAGAGTTTCTGATTAACGTTATGCATCTATATTGGATTGCTCCCTTCTCAGCCTGAAACACACATTTTCCTCTTTTCATTTTTCACCAGTTTCTTTGCAAACAAAAAGTAGACAATATTTTCCACCTTGCAAAAGCAAAGTATTAAACTGTTTCACTTTCTGTCCAAATAAAACCATAAAGTTCATTGTGTTCCGCTGAAGCTAGAAACTGAAGTGAAATGACAAGACAAGACAATTTTTTAACTCTTCTGAAAATGTGGTGTGCATTTGTATTCAGCCCCCCCAAAATCTATATTTTTTTTGAAGTTTGATATGTTTTGGAGACTATGCCTACCAGCCTTGCAAATCTCAGATTTGGAAAATACTTCAACCTCAGTCTGGTTGGACATCTATGAACATCAATTTTAAAAGGTCATAGTCTCAGCCAGACTTCGGTCTTTGACTGGGTCTATCTAATACATTAATGGGCTTTGATCTAGCAGACTGTCCCACCCTTTCAACTACCACATAATCTCCCACTTAAGCTGTGGCTCTGGTGACTGTTTTATAGCCTAACTGTGCGTTAAACTTCTCTGCAACTTTATCTGTCTGGTGTAGTCCTTGGTTTTTATGAAGCCATTCGTTCATTGTTCTCAAACAAGTTTTGTGCATATTTGTGTTGGACTATCACATAAAATTCATTGAACTTTAAAAGTTCTTTAAGAAAGTTCAGTGGCTGCAGATATTCTTGGAAGGCACTGTTGACATTTTTCCTGCATTTTATCCTTGTCCTTACAAGTACAGAAAGTAAATCCATGTTAAAGTTACATTTTGAAATATGCAATACTGCAACAAAAGGGAATCTGTTACAAGTTTTTTATTGTCATTTATTAATAAATACAAACCGTTATATCATTTTTAATGCTATTTTTTTTCCCCCCCTTACAGCAAAGAGATGGTTTGTGCATTGCATCTTTATAAAGCTGCATTTATGTCATCTGCAAAGTAATATGTTGCCGTAGTGCAAGTAAAATACAGGAAATGGTATCAGGTAAGTTCTATGACTATCCTCATGTTAACATGTGGACCTCTGTCTGCACTCACCCAACAAATCCAAAAACCACACAGGAGCATCACATCTCAAAAGCGAACAATTTCATGGCACTTTTTTTTGTTCCTTTGTGCTTGATTGCATAGAAATCAGCATACATATAGCTTGGGAGGGGGAAAAAAAAAACTTAAGGAAATAAGCATATATGATTGAAAAGCTCATGTGAATTTGCATTTTAATTCGTTATAAAGCTAATTCTTATGAATTGTTCAGTCTTAATTCAAGTTGTATTTCACTTGCAAACAGTAGGTTCACATGGAATTCTTAAAGGGAGCCAGGGGGCAACTAAAATAAAACCCAACACCTCAGAGATAATAAACACCAGCTGAATGAAATTATCTTTTACAGTATATCCTGAAAACTTTCTCCCTTAATTTGGGAAGCTACAGATACAATGAGCCCTTTATGATTCATCCATCTGTCCGAGTGCTTCCTCGCTCTCTTTCCCTTATGACTACAAATCTGCTCCTATGCACAAACGACGCCACTTGGAAACATTAGAGTAAATGATCAGACAATTAGTGAAAAGACAATAAGACATTTACAGTGGGGTAAATTCGAGAAAGCTGTGTCGAAACGTGGTAAGAGTAGAGGAAAAACAGAAGGAATGCTGGATCTTAATTCTGCTTTAAATGCGGGAGAAAGGGTTTACAAGCTGGAGTACTCTTAGCCACAGCCTTCTCTGATATTCTCCGTTTTGGTGTCCCCCCCAAATGCTGCGTTGCCTCCGTTTGCTCTCCGGCCTCACCGAAGAGTGCTGATGTTTTGTTTGTGTGGGCGTGTACAAGTTCCTGATGACAAAACAGTTGACCACAACCTTTTATTCTAGTTATCTTCAAATGTAGACATCTCAGCTGCAGTGGAAGATCTGCAAGCAAGAGTCCTTTGTGCGCTTTTTTCTTCGTTTTTCTTTTTTTTTTTTTTTTACATGTCACAATATTTCATGTTAGTGTCCCTGTCTGCTTTAAGTGTGTATGAATCTGTATGAATGTGTGTGTGTGTGTCTGTGTGTATAATTAAGAGGCAGCGCAGCTCAAAATGAAGGGACCTTGAGAGGTTGTTGTTGTCTGCAGTGGGCAGGGTGTTGTGAGAGGGGCGGGTGGGGCGTTCACTTTAGCAGGAGACTTCAGCGGACTTGGGCCCTGACTGGTCCACGCTGTTGTTGGCTGTGCCATCTGTGTGGCCGTGCTCGGTCGTGTGGCTGCGGCTGCGGCTCCCCTCGTTGGTGTGCGAGCGCGAGCGGTTGCCGTCGTGGGTGTGGGAGCGCGAGCGGTTGCCGTCTGAAGTGATGCTGGAGCCAGAGGCGGTACGGGAGCGAGCCAGGCGGGTCATGCTGGCAGAGGGCACTGAGAAAGGAGGAGCACAGTCAGAATACGGAGTCGACTAAAGATTTAGCTTGTTGCTAATTAGAAATAAAGCCATTCAAACCAACCAAGAAGTTGTTAGTCACAGTTTCTTCATAAGTTAGAACGCAAAGAATCACCTTCTGTGTTCTTGCTGCAAAAGTAAAACCCAGTTGGCTTTACCGACTGTGCTAATTGTCCATGCCAACTACTATTGGCCATAGAAGTTAATAATGTGCTTTGTGACGTTTATGCATTCCAACACTTTAGAAACTAAACAAATATGCACAGATCTTGCTTTTCATGTTTTCATTTCTATTAATATTTGACTTGATTCAGAACTAATTAAGGTAAACAAAATGACAAGCTTTTGATTTCTGCCCAAATTATCCGTGCATCTTTTGTGGAAATGAAACCTGAATTTTGTGGTACTGAAATGCAAATGTTTTAATGCTGAAGTACTTCTTCATCTCACCACAAGATGGCAGAGGCCCCTTAGATAGGGTCAGGTCAGTAACAGAACAGTTCATCTCATCACACACCTAAAAATGTCAACACACCCAAAAACTTTGATTACTTACTGTATCCCATTCCCTGGATGAAGTACTTGAAAGCTTCTGTCAGTTTTCCGGGCTGCAGGGAGGAGCAGAAACACAGATAATCAGTCTCTGTGTCATAAATAATCAGTTTACATAAGACATCAACACGCTCAATCTCTCCATCCAGCAGCTTACTGAGATATGACAGCTGCTACAGGCAGGTGTAGCTCAGTGTGCAGGATTAAAACCTGACGACTGTGGTCCATATCTGCCTCTTCCTAATGCTCTTACATGCCACCTTCTTACACTACTGTCCACCCACACACACACATACAAACACAGACTACATGCACTCCTTATCCAGCCACATCCAGTTTGCCCTGCAACAGAAACTTCTATTTGAAAAACAAGAGAACCCACCTGGTCGACCTGGGGCATGCCTCCGCAATCAGCCATCTGGAAAAGGAAAGAGAAAAACAGAAGCCGTCATTACCTGCCCAAAATAAAATAAAAAAAAATAAAAAAAGACACCCAAGATGACCCATTTTACCACCTTGTCCCTTGCAATTGTGCTATTTTAGTTTCCACGGTGAATCTATTTTTCAGTTCAGCAGCCATTTGATTTTGGTGCAGCCGATAAAAAGGTTGCCAAAGGCGACCAAAAGTAGGTCAGCTGATGCAGATTGCACAGGCAAAGTGCATATGCAAGGACATGTTCAGCTGTGGCAGCACTGGTTAATATGTCACCAAGTAAGTGCTGACCCGCTGGAAACTTATCAGCTGAAGCGTTTCCATCAAGGCTATTATAATCTTAACGAGAATATGGGAGGGCAGCAGGGAGGTCCAGAGTGGGGACATGAGTGGAACAAAGGGGACTGGACATAACTCTCACCTTAAGGAGGGTTGTTTTTGTGGGATCCAACTTGGTGTTGCACTCCACCTGCAAGCACAAACAAGTCCAGTTTATAAAGCTTCCCAGGAATCTTGACCATACCACAAATAAGACAGTAAAAGCTTTTATAGGTTATATAAATAAACAGTTAGGGGATTTGAGACAATTCCTAAGCTACGAGTAAACCCAGGAACACAAATCTCTTGACTTTAGGAGATTAATTCTAATCTGAGTCACTTGATCTTTGTTCCTAGAGCCATGTTTTTGCACAAGTCAAGTTCAAATGTTGCCATATTGCGACATGTAAACTGGCAAATCTTCTCCCCTCAACAGAAGACCGAAGTGGACGGAAAGCACTTTCAGGCCGTTATCTGTAGCACCAGCAAAGTAATGAGTGAACGGCCTGAACTCACCACAGCGTCCACAGCAGGAGAATTGTCGCCAACCACCAGCAGAGAAGGGCACCTGGATGAAGATAATACAATCAGTTGACCAATATTACAAACTATTTTGTCCTTTTCTGCACAATTAAAAAAGGAGGCCACCTATACTTACTTGAGAGTTCTGGCATTACATCCAGGGACCGGCCTCTCAATATCCAGATCCCTCCGGCTGTAGAGAGAAGATGAGAAAATCAGCTGCATCTTAACTTGTTAAAACCTTTGACAGAAGTCTTATTCTACTGCCGTTACCTCTCATAGGCCTTGACAAAGAGTTGCAGGTTGAACTGGTTCATGTTGTTCAAGATATGATGGCGGAATGTAGCGATAAGGTCATGGTTGTGGTGGATCTCCTCCTATAAAGGAACCAAAAATTACACGTTAAACTTAGAATCTACGTTCATGACCATTTTAGAAGCCCTTTGAGATTTACGGCTTTAGAAATGGGAAATGTTGTACCTTTCCAAAGAGGTGGGTAATAATCATATCAGGCTCAGCATGGGCCCAGCCACTGATCTAAAATTAGACAGAAAAACAATGTAAATAACAAAAAGTAAAAAATTATCTTGGATTGATATATTTGTGCAATGAGATCTTATGGTGTGAGAATTCACAATATTGAGATCTCACCCTAGTTTCTCTTTAGAGTAAACTCTGTTTTGCACAGTGCTAACTCGTTGTTGTTTGATGCAGGTTTCTATTCAAGCTACCATCAACAGCCAAGATGTACTGACATTTTTGCTGTTCTTCAATATGTTACCTTGTGGGCAGCCCAGTCCATCCATCCCTCAGCACATGGGTTGATGTTGATGAGCATGAGACCTTCCACCATATTTGGATAGTCCAGCTAAAACAGAAAAAAAAATGAACTGATAGTGAGTGATTCTGTTTTAGAGCGCAAAATGTCTAGAGTTTCCATTTGGTCATTTTAGGGTGATTTTCATTTAAACTTAGGAAATGTAGATGTTGCTGCCTAATTTTAATTAAGATCCATTTCATTTTTTCAATGTTAGAAATGTGAGTCCTGTGCATGTAGTAAATTCACCCAAGCAATAATCTGAAATATTCTCTCCAATACGGAGTTAAAAGTTGTCTCCAACAGTGTTCCATAAACACAGAGACTTCCTATTGAGCAAAGTGTTAGCATTGAGCCGATCGGCTACATTCCTCAGGCTTTTGTGGCTCAGAGGCCTTGGGTAATAAGACCAAAATAAGCAGAAGGCAGAAACACATCAGCTGCTAATCTGAGATTAATTAAAACCCGAATTATGGCGTGTGAATGGGAGAGAGCAAGGTGTGAACTTACGGCGAATCGGGTCAGCACATATGCGCCGGCTCCGATGCCCATTCCAATGACGCTCTTCAGGCTGCGGTGCATAAAGATACGTGGATACTGTTAGAACAACGGGTTAGAGAATTCCTTACATGAAACAGTGAGAGGCTCATTGGAAACTGAAGTTCAATTTACCCAAAGTGCTTCAGCACCGATGGGAGAGTCTCAGCAAGCTGGTCCATAGAGGGATACTCATACCTTGAAAAAAATAAACCATAACAATTGAAAACTTTAAAAAAAAAATTATCCATAGTTAAGCTTATAACATTTTATTGCTAATTATCAGAACACCATCGGTATTGGCGCTTCAGCTTTATGCCAGGGTAGCGTTACTAAGGGCTAAAGTGCCAACATCAAAGCAAGAGATTACAGAGTAAATGCCTGCCCTAGCGACACACATGTTAAATCAGGATGTCCCAAGTACATCCGCAGGAATCCATCTATCTACCTGTGCCCAGTCAAAGGTCAAAGGCCGCCTGACACAGATAGTGTGTGTGTTGACTCACCCAGTGGAAAAGGTGTTGGCTCCTTCATGCTGCCCCAGGGCGTCGACATGACACACAGCAAAATGCTGCATGATTTCCGCCATGTCCTCATGGTTGAAGAGCGGGTCCCAGCAAGCTTTGTCTGCACACAAAAAAAAGCAAATTAGCTGTAGTTAATAAGGGCGAGACTTGGATTCTGAAGGAATAAAACAGAGTATCCAGTTGCGCAATAAGTAAAGATGGGCGTGTTAAGATTCAGTAATGCAATGGAGTTTAAATAATTAAGCGTAGATATGTGGGGCAGTTACCACACAAAGGAAAGGTTTTCGAAAGCTACAATTTCAGAATTGCTTAAATTTTCTACCACATCATTCTTAAGGTTTAAAGCTTAAGAAACAAAAAAGAAATTATCAAAGTTTTCCCCAGGTTTCTGAAGCACAGAGTAAGCAGATTAGTTACTTTGAAAGAAGTTACATTATTTTTTTTTATATGTTTTTTTTTTTTTAAAGAAAACATGAGCAAATCTTGGTGTTCTTCTACTCAAGGTCATCATACCATGAGAATCTTATTTCGACCCCAGCCTACCGTGCGTAGATAATCTGATCACACATGGCACAGTCATTAAAAACCCCACCGGCTTTAGGAACAACAGATGTTTCACTCAGATAAAGCTGAGGAAGGAGAGGGGCTTACGGTTCAGGCCAATGTCATGGAAGGTAAGAATGACTGGTCTGTCCCCTTTGGGAGAGCCCTTCATCGTGCAGTGGAGTCTTCCGTGAGGAGTCTCAACATCGTGTTCCTATAGATGCAAAGAAAATGAATTTTTTTTTTAAAGTCAGCCAAAGCTCTTAAAAGTGAAAGAAAAGTGTCAAGAAAGGCAAAACATTTTCTAGAAACTGATTGAAATCATCACATAATTTATATTCCAATAGCCACTTTGCTTAAATCTTCCCCAGGCTGTGAAAATTGTACCCATTCTTAAAAAAAGTACGTCAAATGCATCTAAATATGGAGACTCGTACCAATACCATCCACTAGCAGCCTCAATAAACATTACTCACGCTGACTTCAATCTCAGCAACGATCATTTCCACATCAGAATCCTCCAGAACCATTTTTGCAGGACTCGAGTTCTAACCCCACTCGCTGTTGAAAAAAAAATGCAACAACGCAGACTCTCTCCCGAGCTACAGATCTCCACACTTGGTAAGCCTCTAAAGTTGTTCAGCCCTGTGCCACAAGCTGCATTTTATACCCTTGCTGCTTACCGGCCGGCCTTAAGCTCCCCAGCCTCCCAGGGTGCCTTGCAGGCTGGTCAAAACAAGCTAATTCTAGATGAAGACATCCTTAAATTGGATCAGCCGGTGTCAGGCAGAGAGAGGCATCAGTCAGGGAATGGAACAAGCGTAAAGATGCGTGTATGATCAGAAAGGGTAGATGAGGAATATATGAGGGATTGACAGCTGCTGTTATTCAGTAATACATTGGAAAAAAGTCTAAATCAGGAATAAAGTGAAGATTGTTCATAGTATTAAAACATTATAAAACTGTGTTTTACAAAATTAAAACACAGTTTGGGGCAGTTTTATTGAAAATATTATTACTATAGTGTAAGTTATAAAATATGAATGAGAGCAAAATTAGGTAACCTAGAGATTAAAAATGTGTCTTGAAAGGAATCACAACTCTCTGCCTGTAAAAAAGTCATATTGATTAGTATAGTTGAAGACTACTTTATGAAAAATAACCGTACAAACTGTGTAGTATTGTAGGAATTTCTAATAGTGTGTACATCCCATGTGCAGGATGGGAATCCTCAGATCATTTTCGTTCCGTCCCCTCTGCCATGGCAGGGCCCGCTCAGGCACGTAGGCTACAAAGGCGGGATAATCCCTCCACATGTGCAAGTACATGACTGCACACCTGTAACTGCACACATGCCTAGCCAGACATGGTTATTAAATCCATAGAAGTAAAATGCAGCCGCGTGACAATAATTTTGTGCAAAGGCAAGCGACGTGGAACCAAACAGCATGATGTCGTCCCCCTCACTAATCCTAGGTCACTAATTATCGCAATCAGGTCACCACAGATGTATGGCCTAGATACTTCCTAGTGACCCAACCAATTAGTCAAGTCAGAGGAATTCAAAGTCAGGGAGTTGCCCCGCATAAGAGCATCCCCTCACGAGGGCAATTCCCATATTTGCAAGGGTCTCAAAGATCTCAGCAGAAGCGGCTGAGAATGTTGTAAGTCGGCATTGAGCCAATGGGAAAATGACTGAAGGTGATGTTTCTAATTTTAGGAGAGAAAATAATACTTGCAGGAGCAGCATTTCTCCATCGCTCTGTAACAGCTGGGAGCCGTTACGTCTCATTAAAACAAACTTCAGAGCCGAGAGACAGCACAAGCTCATACAGTCAATATGATCCATTTTGAGGGGGCGGGGGGGCTCCAAATTGGGCCAAAGGGCAGAAAAACACTTTCCAGTGGGACTCCGGATTTACAACCTGAACCCACAGGAATTCATTTTAATGAATGAAAAAAATAGTGAGGTCTGTAAGTGATTTTTTTTTTTTTACGGAAAGAAGGATTTCGAATTTGAAAAGTTGCATTGGTGAAGATATAACCTCACACACAACAGCACAGGTGCATGCATGTCTGTGGCCTTTCTCAGATGTACAGTAGTCAAAACAGACTTCATCGCTTCCAGTAGCTGAATGATGTACAACCTTAATTAGATTTATCTACAAACAAAAACACTGCAAAAGAGAAGATAAGTCACCAACCATGGTGGATAAAACTTTACAACTATGATGATTGTCACTGAATGGGAATGATTACCGTTGATATCAGACACCACACACAATGGGAAAAAAAAGAAATAATAAAGCATACTGCAACCTAAACATGCAAAAAAACAAAAAAAAACAACATGTTTTAGCTAGAGAGAGTAGTAATGCAATAAATCTGGGTTTGTGAAGCTGTACCTTGACAACAAGTTGCAGTACAGCCTCTCTCAGGCCCTGGAAGGAGAGAACAGGTTAATGAAAGGATAAACTTAATGCAATTACAAGAACTAATTGAATTTTGCAAGAGTCTAACCCTGTTAATGAATGCAGTTCAACTTTTACTGCTACATTCATCACTGAGGACAGATATTCTGTTCTCAATAAAATAAAAAAAAATAGAATGTGAACCGAGATTCGCTTTGCATTTTCCAAGGAAATTTTAAAAAAAGTTAATTATCTAGATTCTGAAATGCCTGTCATAACCAATGGACTTGGTTTAATGGGGGGGGGAAGAATAATTTTGAGTTTTTTCTGAGGGTATACTACCCCTTTATGTTTTATGAAATTTAGCCTTATGATTCCTGCAGGTTTGTTGACCGATGTGCATACAGCAGTCCAATCAAATCTAGAAATGAGATTAGCTACACCAACTGCTAAAGCATAAACCTGCCTACATCTGTTGCAGTGCCCTGCAGGTCAGATGGCTGTAAGACACATTTGACTGTTTTACAACATATTCTGTGGCAAAAAGGGGGAAAAAAGTGACATTCATGGTATGGGAATACACCATGAATGTGTGTAGACTGATGGACTGCCATCCATCAGTGATGTTTTCAAAGATTGCCTGTTAAGCTGCTGACTGCAGAATTATAACCTAAACAGATAGGCAACAACTTACACAGCTATGAGTTTATGAGACTGTCACTCTATAAGAACACTAAATTCAGAGGAGTTTTAATTCTGTAGTTCTGCTGAAGCTTATGCATTAGAATCAAAAGTAGAGTACATAGAAGATATATCATGTAAGCAGCCATAGGAATAATTGTTTCATTTTTTTTTTTAAGAATTTAGTCTAGGAGAGCAGGATATATATAAAAAAAACAGTGAAAAAAAATCTGTTGGAATTAGCTAACATTTATCACAGACAGGAATCTGCATTTATTGTGTTGTTTAATCAGGGAAAAATATCAAGATCATGCTAACTGATGACTGTTGCCGCAACCCTGCACACAAAACAAATAACTGACAGCAGGGAATAACTGAGAATAACATTAAACATTAACATATTTAAAATGAGTGTAGTCGTGTGCAGCTCAGTGGTACAACGGCGCCACTTACCGTAGCTGGTGGACAGTAGTCCATGTATAAAGGCTACATTATAACCGTCAAAGCAAATTTGCATGTGTGGGGTTCTGACTGTACGCAGTGACGTGTAATTTTGAAATGCTTTCCAAACGTCGCTTTTAGAGCTACTACAAAATTCTGCCATAAAAAGTCCAGATTGCCCATTCCTGGGGCATGAAGTATAAAAACAAAGCAGCCTGCCAAATACTGCATGTCATCATGGGATGGGAGTATTTCAAACTGCAATATTGCCAAGATAGTTGTGATTCAATGAATTTGAGACTCCAGGTTAAATCATCGTAGATGTCTTTGATTTAAAATTTTGAGCAAATGCCACAGTTTTTTGTTTGTTTTTTTGCCGTTTACCAAATATGTTTTCATAAACATGTATTGGCTTTCGGCATACATACCGGTAGTTCTCTGTCAACCAACAGAGGTTTGGCCTCAACTTTGATGTCATCCATTGCAGATAGCTACAGAGCCTGGGGAGTGACAGAGAATAGAATCATTAGAAAAGGTTCGGTGTGAACTTCAAGGTTTTCTGAAACTAATATTTTATGAGAACGTACAGCTCTGTAATACATGAAAGGAATTTCGGATTGTTCTTGAGCTTCTAGCGTAGTCGCTCTTCCACTCTGCCAAATAACTACTTGAACATTAGTGTGTGTTTTTCTTTTCTGTACTACAGTACACAGCCTCAGGTGGAAATTTATAAAAAAATAAAAAAAATAAATTAAAACAACCTGAAAACACTTGCAGTTGTGACTTGTACCAACATGTGGATCATGTAAAGGACCACACCTAACAGCCCACAACACAAACATAGACTGACTGGCTGTGAAACCTGGTCAATAAGGCGCTCAGACAACTGGCAGACAAAGAGGAAATCTAACTGAAAGAGGAGCAGGAAATGAGATTGCAGTGACTTTGATTCCCCCCCCTTCTCTTAAGCTCACTTGAAATCAACCATATTGAACTCAAGATCATCATCGTCAGAACTGCTAGAAGAATTTGGCATTATGTTCGAGAGCGGATGAATTTCACAACACTAAAGCAGTGTTTATCTAAAGCACTGCAAGTATAAAAACAGGGAGACTGAATAGAAAACAAGGAAGGAGTGGAGCCATGCAGACCATGCCGCTTTGTTGGAGTAGAGAACATGCAGGCTGCGACTCTGCATGCAAATCGAATTAGCCATTTATAGGGGATTCTTTGTCCACTTGTCTGGTCACTCCTGAGAGCCAGAGGCAAACCATTTCTCTTTTCTCTACAGCTGAAGGGAGGCTGGACTGACCAGGACTCATCCACATTCACAGGAAGCAACAGACACTCTGGTTCCCAGGAAAACTTCCCAGCCTCTGACCCATCTCTATGAACTTTCCCCAGCTTTCGATTGCTAGGGTTGTGTTTGCTTTTTCCAGGTTGGCACAATGCGCTTCACAATGTGCATTCGGAAAGTTAGCCAAGCTCTAACACACAAAAAAAGAACTTAGAAGTTTTCCCATTAAAGAGAGCGATAGTGATTGATCAAGTTTCATATATAGCGGTCTGACAGAAAACACCCACAAAGCACACATGAACGCACTCACACACAAGCTAGTGTATGCTACTCTGACTGCTAAAGCAGTCCAGTGCCAAAGCCAGATGAAGAGGCGTGTCGAACAACAGGTTCATTTGTCTGCAGCGATCCAAAACAGGACCACCGCTGCACTGCAGGAGCTTTGTTGAAGAGGGCAAGACACCGGCCCCCGCTAAGATTCCTCAGTCATGTGAGAAAGAAAAGCCACAGTAAAAAGAAAAGACAACTGTTCAGGGCTTCCTTTCTGGGCAGTAAGGTATTAGAGAAACAACTAAATGAAAGAAGGATACAATTATTAACAGAACTGACATAAATTAGCCAAGAAAGGGACCACACTTCATCCACTCTTCCACCACCTGTTAATTTGCTTGATTTGCTTAGTGTATGCTTCACCTGGCCAACAAAGAACCATGCAACATAGAGTAGCACCCAAAGGTCAACAATTGGTAGAATCTCAGCTTTCTGTGAACGGTAATCAACTAGTTTATTTACTGAAGATGGAACAAAACAAACTTCCACCATTTTCAGAATACAAAAGCATCAGCAAAAACATCCCCTGTGAAACTCTTATCGGTGGGACATCCATCATTGAGAGACAGGAATAGTAATCCTTCAATTTCTACCACCACTTCCATAAAGAAACTATCATACATTTTGTTCCTCTTTCATGTATTGTAGATCTCAGGAAATAAAAAAGTCAAAATCAGCAAGAAAAAAAACAAAACAGAAAAATCAAGCATCTCCAATTATTTGATTTGCTTTACATTTGGAGTGGAAGCTAGAAATGAGTACTGGCCAATAAAACCCTGATTGGTGCATCTAATATTTTAATGGGAAAGAAACTTTAAAATAACAATAATCTTTTGGCTACCTCCCACTTGTGTTGTTTGTGCTAACATTTTCTTCGAAGGGACAGTATTGTGGCGCTGCAGAACGGAACGCTCCAATGCAAACTCATAACATCTTCTTGATGTTCAGCATTAGGATTCATAATTGGACCACAGATTGTCGAGGGGGGAGACTTTTGAAAAATAGTGAACTTCAGAGGGAAAATATTTTCCTCAAACTACTTTGGTCTGGCTGTTGTAAAAGTGCCTTACGCAATCATGAACAGGAAACAGTGGGAGGATGTGTGTTTGGGATGAGCTAAAAAACAAGACCAACGCAGTAGTGAATTTTGAAACCTTCAACAGGTTTGAAAATTGATGGTGATTTTTTTTTTACTCAAAACTCTTAGAAGTGGGGCTATTTTCATTAGAACAATTATTCTCCCTCTTTACTTAGCCGATGTGGTTAAGCTCCATGGAGAAAACTACTATTACATCAATGCTCTCACTTTAAATCCAGATAACAGCAACAACGAGGCTGATTTAAACAACAACCTGGAGTTAGCAACCAGCTCAAGCTCGAAGTCTTACAGATAAAGACCCTGAGCACAAGCTGGTTTCAATAAGACCAACATCTACTGATTAGTTCAAGAACGTGACAAAGTTTTGGAGCGGAGTCGAGGCTAGTGAAGTGCCCTCACGCTGTTTGACATCCACAAACCCATCTGCAGAAACAATGATTGCTTCTCTAATCTTTGGGAACTCACTTAATCTGTCAAATCCCTGGTTCTGAAATATCAGCACGGGTCTCAGCAGCAACAGAAGCGCCAGCAGGGCCTGTCAGATTAAGCTGCTGAAGACCTACATTTTCAGACAATAACAAAAAAATAAAAAAATAAATCATTCAGGACTTCGTTTTATCAATAGGGTCACTTAAGGGTTGACCAGGCCCTAAAATAAGCCAAAAAAGAGGAGAAAACATGACAGCAGCAGCTGGTGTTTTTGTGGTATGGGTCCTCCTGTTACACAACTCACCAGTCCTTCTGAGGTCAGTCCAATAATCTACTACACACGAGACAAGGCCGGATTAAGCTCCATGTCAACATTTGATATGCCTGTGAATCTATATAATACAACGTGGAAATTCAGCTTCTCAATCCATTTTTTATGTATATTTTAAGCAGTAAATGCACAGCAGTTCAGTTTATATTAACCCACCAGCATGCTTTGTTTATGTTTTGTTTAATATTGTGGCTTGATAAAAAATAAAAAAGAAAACTGCAATGCATCTTCTCCCATATCATTTGTAGAATTTCAAAAATTCCAAGTATTTTTTGGATGAGGCGCACGCCTCCAGTGGCACGTGTGGACGGGGCCTATTCACTTCAGCGTGTTTCTGCAACAATTAACGTGCATTTAATGTTTAATCACCTGAAAAAAAATAAGAAATTATTTTTTTATATATATATATATATATATATATATATATATATATATATATATATATATATGCAAAATATATGAAAGTTGCAAATGATCAACCATATGACTTTATTTATTTATCTCTTAAATAAGACACCCAGAACACGCTTTACGCGTAAACAATACTAATCCTAACGTAGTCAGACATGCTGCGAGCCCCCCGCACACAGACAGCGAGAAAGCGCTGGGTTCCCTTTAAAAGTTGAATATATTCGGTTTCACAAACCTACCTGTTGCTTCAACTTCTGATTGTCCCGAGTCAAACACCCAGCTACAAAATAAAAAGTCCACAACAGCTAAGCCTTGTCTTGTGGCAGAAGTCCTGCTTTTGTTTACAACGCGCAGCGTATGCAAGGCGGATGTGCGGGGGGACGTTATAAAGCCTGGTGGGGGGAGTGTGCGGCCCTGCCCACTTCCTCGCACCGTTGAGTCTATTGGGCAACAGCTGCTCAGGGGATTGCTCCAGCGGTTTGCGTGAGGAAAAATGCTCCAAAACGCGACTCTTACTCGCTAGTGTTGCACTCTTAACTTTTCTGACTTAGAACATAACTTAAAGATGGCTTTATAAATGGGAATGTGCTGGTTTTTCATCACAGTTTGGACACTAAAGTATGAGAAATTTCTGCTTTTAGACTTACCTCCTCCTTAAAATGTCATATCTCTTTTATTTGCTTCTCTTGCGACCTAGAATTAACCCCAGGCTAACTCCCAGGAAGTGCATTCTTGCAGTATTGACAGCTGACATCTGTAAAAATGTGTTTCAGACAGTGGCTCCAAGGGGCCGACTGCAAGGATTGCAGCCAGGACATCAACCTCAGTTTGAGGCCAAGGCAAGTCTGTACAAAGGGAAGCCTTACCCTAACCCTTGGATCATTTCCCTCTTTCTTCTCAGTCTGCTGTTCTTGTTCCCACAGAAGCATTCATCAGCTGCAAGGCAGCAGGAGCAGCTCAGGTCTCCATATGTTCCACGGACAGTAATCGTCAACTTCACAAGTACCATCGTGTCACTTTCCAATCTTCACTAACATCCTTTGCAAATTCTTTACTTTCTTATATATTCTTCCCTGTTACTGTTGGGGAAAAAACAACTAACTCTGCACATCAATCTGAACCTATGAGAAACATTTTGGTGGCAGCATTATGATATGGGGATCCATTCATTTTCAACAGGGACAAGAAATGTAACCAGATGCTGAAAGCAGTGAAAGGAAACCTGTAGAGGCGACTAAAGAACCAAAACTTGAGAATGTGATTATTGCAAGGCACTGTGATGCCTGCACTCGATGCCCTCATCGGTGGTTTGGCAGTTGGACAACAAAGATAGGAGAGGTCATCAGAAACCTGAGCGCTGACCTCTTTGGAAAAAGCATACACCAGCATTTGTTTTTAAAAAAACGTTGTTTACCGCCTAAATCCCTTTACTTCTCGACTAAACTCACCATGCAGTTTAGGACTCTGCATGGAAATTTCCACACCTGCAAGAACGCGGCAGAGAATCTGCCAAGAAGTCCTAGGATTGGCAACGGGGAGTGTGAAAGGTCCTTGTCCGGACACAATAGGCGCAGTGTGAGGTTGTAATGCGAGGCCTTCAATAGGAACACATCAGACAATGGGTGCATTCGAGGGCGGATATAATCACCGGGCAAATTTCATATATCACTTCACAAGCTGCAAAAACAAAACAAATTCATGGCAAAACATTAAAAAAAAACATGCATAAAAATGTAGATTTAATGAATTTGGTGAATTTGCACAAGTTGAAGCTAACTATTATTGTGACTCACTGGTTTTTGCAGACTGACAGAACTAAATGGAGCATTCATGGGTGGCAGGATGTCACAATACCTGATAAAGCAGGTGGACTTTAGCCTGGCAGAAAAGACAGAACATATACTAAGTTTACACTGTGACACACTTTGTGAAATTTAAAAATCATTGCAAGTTGCAATTATTTTTATCACAAGATTATTTATTGTTATTTTTTATATATAATTCCACAACTTTCTTTGCATAGATGTTGGAAGTTTTTTGTAAATGCTCCGTCTTGACCTTTATGTATTGCTGGACATTTTTAGACTGTTGGCACTTCAATTTAATTGCTTGAACAGATAAACATGGTACTGTCTGATATGTGTAGACTGTACCAAGGTTTAATTTACTTGTGGGGGCCAAGTTTTATGTTTTTTTTTATATGTTTGGCTGATTTATTCTGTTATATATTCACAGCTTGGCCTCTATTTGACTCAAATTGTGAATTAACCTATCAAATCCTTACAAAGACACAACATATTCCTTTGTGTTTTCCTATACAGTTTAAATAGGTTTATATAAACTTCTAAATTTGAATAATAATAATAAAAAAACATCTAAAATATTATTTCTCTTATTGTTCTGAAATTTAGCCAGTAGAAATTATTTCAGTAATCCTAGCTGACCGGAAGCAGAAAAAAATTGTCTGTCCGACAGAGGAAAAAAAAAGCTAGTGCCTTTTCCTATGATGTACATCGGTAATAAACAAATCCTAAACAGACAAGGCATTCTCTTAATTTCTTGTTCAGTTAGTCTTGTCTTTTTTCTCCTCAGGTATTTGAAAAGTTAACGTGTCTCCTGTTTCTTGCCAGCTGGGGGGTCAACGAGTGTATCTATGTTTGCTTTTTTAAGTTCACGCCAAAGGTCTACTGTTATTCTCTGCAAACAGAGAAGACAAATAAAAGATTAAATGAGAAACTCTGAGAGTCTGATCCCATCCCGACAGCAGCTGCTATGCAGTAATATTCGTCCTAAATATAACCTGTCGGTCTGCCGCTTCCTAAAATCTGGTTTTCCCCTGGGATTTAACCGCTGCATCCACCCATCCTAGTTTCATTGTGTGTCTCTTAGCTGGATTGAACCAGTCGTCAGATGCACTGATGCAAGAGGCTTGTAAGAGGAGTGTATGATTCAGACACACATGACAAGTATTATGTTTGTAGGTCACGTAGTAAGAGGTGTGTAACAGGAAGTCAATTTGCTACTGCTGAAAAAAACAAAACTCTGCATTGTTTCTTTTTTCTTTTTGAGATGTCCATGACAGCACTCAGGTCGACATTGTCTGGGGATTTGGATGGTAAATGTTTCCCAACACTGTTTGCTATTAACTGAAATTTGAAGTTTTTCCAGAATTGTGTTGTCCAGCTGGATCATTACACAGAGCTTGAGGTCAAGCTTTGCCTCTTGAAGGTTATGAATGTTTTGGAAGGCTTTCCATGTGGAGAAGAAGGCATTTTTCTGCATTAATTAAGAATAAGTTATGCATCACTCAGATATAAATTTATCATAGTACTCAAGATATTTTCCATAAATGTGTTCATTATGTTTTCATTGCACCTTATTGTGGGTCAAAGAATAAATAAAGGCTTGCTACCTGCTCATAAAGGGACCTTTTGGATTGGAAATTTCCTTCAGCCTGACCTGCATTCAGTGCTGATTGTCTTAATAAGGTGCAGTAACTTCTACGATAAGACTGCTTTCTATTGTCTTGGTGCTGATAAGATTGTTACTTATTACCAAGAAAGGCTTTGTAATGTGTCTGACACATGATGGTATTCAGTGACCGGTAAAGTCTTAATAACACTGTTTGTTTTTTTGGTCTTTGAACTGCAGGTTTCAAAGATTAAATTAACTTTAGGTCCTAACTTGAGGGTATTTCTACTGACTAGATCAATACGACTGCTTGAAAGAAACTGAAACGTTGTTTCTCAGACATTGCTAAAAGAAAAAAACAGTAATGAGAGGGACGAGACCTGCATGGATCAGGTCCCAGGAAACGAAGGGTTCTCTGGATCACTGCCTCTCTGAGACAAGAGTTGTTTCTCATTAAGCCAATGTAGTTAAGAAACAAAACAAAAGCAGCTTTGAGTTTAGTTTCTATTTGCTGTGGTTTATTAAGTACAGCTTAACACAATTTTATGAAATTACCAAGCTTTATAGAATAATAAAAATTTGAAGTAAATAGCAAACGAAATAAAAGAAGTGACAAAATAACTCATGAGAAGACAAGATTGTAAAATGGCGAAAAATGTCTAAGAGCACTCTAACAATTTTTCCACAAATCATCACAGATTCAGTTTAATTACAAATAGTCCATATAGAGAGGCTCAAACTTAGTATAAAATAATGTAAAAGACATAAAAGAAACTCAAAAGTATTTGACTCCAGCGACTCATCTTCAGACATGCTCACAATTAACCACAATAATGGCAAACAATTCAAACAAGGTGATATTTAAAGCAATAAAGACACTAAAAGAAAAAAAAATGGCAATAAAGTTTTATATGACTTGACTCAAAAACACATCAAAGATGTGTAATTTAATGATAGTTAAATATTAACTCCAAACAGCTTCAAATTGGTTCAAACTGCAACAACAAAGAAGCTCTGATGACCTGTAACTTGAGCATCAAGGTCAGATTTGATCGGTTCTCTACTGTGATGCTCAAGCAAGATTCAAAACAAACTGGAGGCATACTCAAAAATTTGTTCCAAATATCAGAGAGCAACTGAGCAAATGTTTACTTTAGGAAATGTTTTGAGCAATCACAAAACGGCTCAATATTTCTCCTTAAATGTGCTCAAAACAATTTTGGAGATGCCCAAATTTACTCAAAACAAAGTCTTGTGGTTTTAAACACCAACAAAAGAGTTCCAAAACAATGACAAAGGAAAAATTATCAACCAGAATCAGGTCAAAGAAGAGATCCGGAATGGCAACGGGGGACATAAAAGACATAGAGGTTTTATAAAGTGCTGATTTGTTTCTGATGATGTCTAATTTATTGTTTCTGACTTCAGAAATGCAAACAAGTTTGGGACCTTCAACAAGTTGCTGCCCATGGGCCTGTTGATTAAAAAAACTGACCGTGTTTATAGTCACATGTTGCAGGTCAGGCTCAGAGAGTCAGTCAGCTGATACGTTATCAGATGAACGAGACAAACAATGTCCGTGAAAGTTTTAACATCTTAGAAAACAATAAACATCCTTAGGCTCTTTCTACACAAGAGTAGTAACAAATTAAAGTACGCTTAGTGTCATTTTCACACTGTCAAAGTACAAACTATGGTGTGCTGTGACCCTACATTGCAAGTTGTGCATTGAGTAAATGATTAAGGGCAAATAAAATGACCACCATCCATGAATCCAAGTGCATTCACCTTAGTTGCACAAGGAGACAAGACACAAACAGTGAGTGGACTACCCCGGAGCTAACCCTAATCTCCTCAAAGCCACAGTCACTGCTCGTCAACTTCCCCATCGGAGCGCTAATAACCTTATCGCCCCTGCCAAGTATAGACATGGTTAACATGCCAAGGAACAGAGGGTACTGGTGACAGAAACATCAAAAGCTAAACAAGCACAATCGGTGGTTGTCTATATGGTGCCATTGCATGGCTACAAGTCCAGAAACGCCTCTGATTATGTGCTGCCTTGGTTGATGCATTGCAGCCCCCACTTGTTAATACTGTAAATATTCAATAAAAAAAAAGATGTTTGTTTTCATCCCTCTTTCAATGATTGACATCAGCAAAACATTCCAAGAACAGCAACAGTCAGCCTTATCTGATAAAGCTGAATCAGTAGTTGAGTTGGAAACGGCACCCAAGCAGCCTCCCTCCTGATTGCAGAGTAAAATATGTGAGGTCGGACCGCCTCACTGAAACCAGGGCTGAAAAAGACTGAAATCTGTTCAGATTCACGGTTGCAGAACATTAAGCAGACATCCATTGCTCAGAACTATTTAATTCCTTCCGATAACATCTCTGTTTAACCTGAGAAGAATAAAAGGAAAAAGAAATGAATTACCATGGTGGTCAGTGACATACACAGTTAAACTGTGGAGGGATCTTGTTTTTACTCACCCTTCACATGGGGGAACAAAACAAAAAATAGAATGATTATGCATAAATATTCAACACTCCCATCTGGATTTTTGGGTTGTGGTCATAGGGGTTACTGATAAATTTTTTTTTTTTTAAAAAAGCTACAGTGGAAGGAAAGCACATCCTCAGTTCAAGGCTGTCAAAAAACACAACATAATAAAAGTAATATAGTTTTTACTAGGTTCTAAAATTGATCAAATCTAACCTGAATCGTAGAAGAAAATAAAGAGAAAAATCACAGCAGTCTTAATTTTCTGCTAATAAAATGACTAATGGCTAAACGCAAATAAGACAACCTCTGTGAAAGCAGGAACTTTAGCAGATTGGTGATCTGTAGCCCAAACAATTTGAAGGGAGAAGTGTCAAGCCGAACAAATCTGTGTTGTTGTAGAGGTAAATCATTTTTAAACCTGGAGAAAAAAACTCCAGTTTTATTGAATTTTTTATTATTTTATCTAGCGTAAAACTCTCCAAAGGACAGGAGGAGTACTTTATTTTTTACAATGGCAGTATATGACTGGAGAAGGATCAAAAAGCTACTCTGGGAAATGGATTAGTAGAAAAGGGAAACTGAATATGGTTGAGGAGGGCGGCTCATTTTTTACTGCTTCAAGAAAAATATGGCCACAAAAAACCTGGTCATTCGTTTTTATCTATTCAGGATATTAGTATGATTTGCTTTCCCAGCATGAATCTCTTCCAGATGGAACAACAATTTGAAGCTGCAGAAGCCACCCAAACAAATATTCCAGCATCAATTCAGTGAACGTGTAGAGTACAGTTATAAAACTACATAAAAGGGTATCTTAGAGGTGACCCTGAGGACAGAGTTTCATGTAACACAAATGTTACCACTAATTTAACCACACTGGATTGCCTGATCATAACTTAAAATTAATGATTGGCAGTTTGTTTTGGAAAAAAGATACAGATTAGAGCCAAAACTAATTGTGTTGCCAACTTCACTGCCCTGTTGTTAATGGTTAGAAATGGGTCGCTGACCCAAATAGGCTAGCTGTTAATGATCTCTTGTCAACCTTGTAGTGAGGATAAACAAACATCTGTCCTCAAAAGCACGTAATATAATTCCATAATATCACCGCTACAGATCGACGCTCCTCCTCATACCTGCAGACAAACACTGTTGATGTGGGCAATAAAACAGTCATATGATGTGAAAGATAAAGAGGCCCATTTAAAGGTGTGCAAACTGAACGTCCACACCAACACTTTCACTTGTGTTCTTATTTTGCAGTAAACAAGGTTATTTAGCTGTTCAAATGTTCATTTAATCATAAGGAAATTCTTGTGTACTCATGAGAAAGAAAACACACATTTTTTATGGACATAATCATTTGAGAAAAGGAAGAAATAAATGCGCTCCAAAAGAAATTTCGGTAACACTTTATTTGACGGGTTGTGAATCAGACTGTCATGACGCCGTCATAAACATGACATAACATCCGTCATGAACATGAGTGAGTCTTCATCAATATTTATGACTCTTGTCATAAAGTGTCATTTGGTAAATCATGACACTTTTAATACAAAGTTGACATTATTCAAAAATGTTTTCGTTATGACAACTTGACATTAACCAAGAAATCATGATCTGACATAAATTTGTTATAAAAGTATTACTGATTAAACTTTAGCT
>CAEFZX010027444.1:0-21586 GCA_903066825.1 Alfaro cultratus | reverse complement strand
GTGTGAAATGCATGGGGCTGATGATTCTCAGCAGCTGAGTTAAGGAATAGTTGGTGGGTGAGGTTGCTGGATAAATCACATGTGGCTTTGGCCCACAAAAGCAGCCCCCGACATGGAGCAGGAGGGAGGCAGAGAATCTGCTTTCCCCCTGATGAATGGGAGATGGTCTAATACACACACATATATACACACAGTCTGAATGATTGCTTTCTGCCTGTATTTAAACATAATAGGAGTGCAGTGAGTGTATGCTCCAATATATCAACTTGTCAGAGATTACAGTGTCTGTGTGCTTATAGATACAGTATATGAGGACTGGAATCAAATGGTTTTTGCTAACTTAGTTTTGCTTTCTTTTGCTAAACTTAAACCCATTTGTGGATTAACTGCATTTGGTTTAGTTTCCCTATCACTACTTAAATGCTCTCCAAGTGTAGTTAACAAAATATCAGTGTTGTGATCTCTGCAGACTTACAGCAGTCTTGACAGGTTTAATCTCAAAATGCTATTGGATTGCAATTGGTATTGGTTTTGATCCCAGTCATTGCTTGTGGTGGGAGAATTTATATAATTTATCTTGGGTGTGCATTTTTCAATGGCCTGAATGTTTTATACAAATTAGACAAGTAAAGAAAAAATTGATTTTCCCACCCAACCACAAAATGCTTTTTGTCCATCTCCAAGTTGTTAATTTCTTCCCCAACATAAAATTTTATGCATTCTTTTAGAAAAGCACACAAGTTGGACTATAAACTACAGCAAACCATAAGCAGTAGGACAGATTGAATTAATAAAAATAGCAGTGATGGAAATGTGAAATGAAACTCCAAATTACAGCAAGAAAAAAAAAACTACAAAAAAATAAAAATATGATCCATAGTAAAGTGTTTAACCTCAGAACTAGCCAGCCCTGGTTTTGAGTTTGCTTTTTGAAATCTTTACGACGTTAACAGACCAGGGCATTCTAGTGGAGTGCGGCGTTTTAAGATTGCATTATAGTGACCTGTGACCACTTCTTTTAATGGCTTGTAAACAATAACTTCAGTTCCAAAGAATTAAAACAACAAAATATTATAGAAGCACATTCTAACTCAAAAAGTAATTAAACGTAAAAAATGTTTACATGAACATATTCTTGCAGAGGGCTGCATGCTGATTACAGCCTCTATCGATCTGTATTGCCAGATCGATAGCCTTCAACTTAAAAGCGGCATCATACGAACTTCTCTGTGTGGTTTCCATGATGAGGGGGTTATGAGTTTGAAAATATTTCTCCATAGTGCCTGCTGCTAGCTTGTTCTAAATGAAAATCAGCACTTCCTTCTGTGATTTCCAATTTTGACTTCCAATGATTCACTTCCTGCTAAAGGCGGTTGAAGAAAAATCCACAGAAAAGCTGCACCGGGCTATAAGCTGCATGATTCAAAGCGTGGGAAAAATGTAGCGGCTTATAGTCCGAAAAATATGGTCTTATTTTTATTTATTTACTTTTTAGGAGCTGTCCTGTAAGATGCAACTGTGTTGTTTCGCAGATCCAATTTTAACATGAGGTTGTTCAGCCCACTCTATGTTCACTGGTTTGTGTGGCTGGACTGACATTGATCAACAATATTATCAACAGCAATGTGTCGCCATGTCATCCCAAATCAGGAGGTTTATTTTCTTATTTTATTTTTTTTAAGATGCAGAATCTTCTACATTTATCAGCACAAAACTGGGAAAAGTATTCCTAAATGAATGCATCCTTGATTTCAGTTTTTGAAAAATAGCTCATTTTAACACCTAAACCAACTGCTCAACTGTTGAGTTAGCCTCTCTACATACAATGTTGAGGGTTAACCAAAATTGTGATTTTGTTTAACACTTAAAACCAGAATTTATTCCATTTGAATTAAATTACTAGAGTACTTCTGACCTTCCACTAGTGAGTCGTAAATGAAAACTTTACACACTGCCAGTCTTTCAGCTCTCGTCCTCCACAGCATTGACTTGATCTTGGTCCTCTGTGAGCTGGATAAACATGTCCTCCACTTTACAGTTGTCTGTGTGAAAGCTTTAAAACTGAGCATCAGAGTGAGACTGTGTTCAGATTTCCTCTTTTTTGTGACTTTTCTTGCTTGAGGTTATGGTGCATGAGCAGCTCAGAAGATTAGAGTTCATCTGTCCACAGTTCCACTATTAGGCCAATATCCTCAGGCTGGATTAAAAGTTGTTCACAACTAATTAATCCCCCAGGAACTCTGATCTTATCTGCCTCCAAGCATTCTTTGAGACTTGACAAAGGCGTTCTTGAGTGTGGTTGTTTCCTACCATTTATGATATTTGTGTATTTTTCTTGCTCTATCATTTTTTTTCTTGACCCATCTCCCTCTTCCTCCTATCTGCTATCATTACTGCTCAATCCCTATAGATTTGGCCCAGTAAGTATATGAACCGTGCATTTTTATTGTTTAGCAGTTCTTGTCTTCTCATTCCACCAAGCAGCTTTATAATTCGTTTTTCTTTTTTTTTTTCATCAGGTTCTTTTTGAGCTGCTATCTTATCTTAGTTTTCTGTACTTGTCTGTGGCTTTGTTGGAGTGACAATGTATACAGTCCATGTGCACTTCTGTATCTACCTCTTGTCTGTATAGAGGAAATGTTGAAGACAGAAAACGTGGACGTTAATGAACAGTGGCTCCAGGATCACCCACTCATGAAAGACAAAGCAAAAGAGTTGCTGTCACTTTTAATTTTGCTCAAACGTGAGTGGCTTGTGAAGAGGGATCTCTGTCACTTGAGGGCGCTGTGTTCTCTCTGGCTGCATCCCAATAACAGCAAAGCAGATTACACCGTTCACATGCTGTCGGATGACGAGCCTGCACTACTTGGCTGGAGTGCTTTGTAATCTTAAGTGTATAGTGAATGCTGTCAGATGACATCACATCTCACAACATCACACACACTCTTGAATCAGAATGGCACTGAGATGCCTTTAATATTGAATAGACATCAATGCTTAAACTCCAAAAATGGAGACGGGGCCTTTCATAGTATTCACAACACTTGAACTTTTCAATATTTTTGTAACATTTCAACCACAAACTTAAATAATTTTCTTGGGATTTTTTAGATCAAACAAAACAAAGTAACACATAACTGTGAAGTAGGAGGGAAATTACTTACTTAATATTGTGTAGAACCAGCTGTCACTGCATATGCAGCGACAAGTCTCTACTGACAAAAGCACCTTCTGTGTCCTTTTATGGTTTGTGGCAACTTGCAAATTGAACTTCTAATGACATTATTGCAACATGGCTTTCTTCTTGCCATCTTATTAGGTATGGAATCCACACCTAATAGTTTTTTGTGTTCATAGATACCTCTACCTGTGTTGTGGATCTTTGTAGCTTTTCTCATGTTACCATGGACCTCTTTGTGCATTCTCTAAATATTTTTCCACTTGAACCATTCAGTTCAAGTGGATGGACAAGTTTGCAGTTGTGCGGTACTCTTTCCATTTCTGGACGATCAAACAAGTCTTCATACAATGTGCAATGCTTGTAATCATATTTTACCACCAAACCTGCTTTTTTTTCCCCAGTTTGCTTGTTAATGTGCACACAAGGAGGCTCTATTTACTAAATGGGAAACTTCTGAGGCAGTTGGTTATGCTGAAGCATTTTTAGTGTCAGAGTAAAAGGGAACTCAATACACATACACACCAAACCTTTTACGTCCTTATTTGAAAAAGAAAAATCAATGATGTGCTACTTTGTGTTGAGATATCACTTCTATCCATCATGTTCTTGGGTTGTGATGAAGCATGAAGAAGTTCAGTATGAATATTTACAATTCAATATTATTCAGCCTACAGAGTGGCATTTAGATTTTTCTGTCCCAGTCTCAGTATGTCAAATGTGATATGATGCTTATGTTTGTGTATCTACAGGCAGTCGAGAAACGGCGTTCACCTATGCCATCAGCGCAGCAGGGGTGGTGAACACAGTGAGCCGGGCCTGCAGAGAGGGCGAGCTCAACAGCTGCGGGTGCAGTCGGGCCGCTCGTCCCAAAGATCTACAGAGAGACTGGCTGTGGGGCGGATGTGGAGACAACCTCAACTATGGCTACAGGTTCTCCAGGGAGTTTGTGGATGCACGCGAAAGGGAGAAGAGCTATCCAAAAGGCTCGTACGATAGCGCAAGATTGCAGATGAACCTTCACAATAATGAGGCAGGAAGGAGGGTAAGGCATCACCTTTTACATTATCTGATAAGAAACAAGTGTAAAAGTTCTCAATGAGGAAAGCAGACTTTTAGAAGTGAGACAATCCAGGTCCCTAAAACAGATTCTGTATGATCATCTGTTTAACAGCTCTGTCTGTTCACTCCCTCCGCAGCTTTGATGTGTATGGGGAGAGGGAGTCGTTGGAAACAGCTCTGGGGTTTTTCCTTTCCAAACGTCTTGAATCAACCTCAAAGAAAGCATCATGCTAGATCTCTTTGGCCAAACTGTTCCCTTTCAAGTTAAACAAATGAGTTGACATTCTATGTTGTGCACCTTTGTAGACTTAGACAATATAATGATGGCCTCAAAAGAAAAGTGATCCCTTATGACAACAGCAGCATCTTTGATTGCTGGAGAGACAAGTTACAGTGCAACCCTTTGGGGATGTACAGTGCTTTACAAAAGTATTCATACTTCTTAAATGTTTTTCTTTTTGTGTCAAATTACAATTGTTCGGCCTAATGTGATAAATGCAAAAACCATTACTAGTATCAAAAATAATAGACATGAGACCTAGAGGACAAAGGTTGTGTTTTTCATATCCCCATCCCCTTTCAAACACACTCACACACCTCCTCTCCCCCTCTCAAACACACACACACACACACACACATAAAAAAAGAAAAGAGGACTGGAAAGCATTCATATTCGCCACCTGTGGAGTGCTTTGTGCACCACATTGTTTTGCTGGGAGGGAAACTCGGATCTCTGATCAGCTTGCCTGCCTGATGCCTGTCCTTGGGGCATTTGCAGTTATGCCATAGTCAATTTTTGGATAGAACATTAAGATGTTCATAGCTTAGGATATAACCAACTGTACCAATGTCTGTATAACTCCCACAGTCCTAGAATGTGAGGTCCCAGCGGGGTCACACTGACCCTGTGTGCGCTTTAATAAGACTTTTGTTTTTCTCGTGGTTGCGGAAACTGACAAGCTGAGGGGACACCCCATCAGCCTGTCAGTTGTCCAATCATGACATCTGCCTTGCTCTTCCTGAGCGTTGAGCTAGAGGGTTAAAATGGGTCAGTCTTGAAATAGGAAACCCCATGTCTCAATGAAATTTACCTGCTTAGGCAAAGTTGAAATAAAAACAGAGTTTAAAGTTCTACACAACTTCATCCCTGTCTAGTGTTTCCCTTGGTCTTAATGCTGTGTTTGTGCTCTCATTTTCCTTAAGAAATTACTTAGACACAGTACAGCTGTATTTGTACGATTTACACTAATTAGCTAAATTTTGAAGGTTGTTGGTTGCAATGGATTTTATTGAGTATCAGAGTAAAGAGAGCTTACGCATGTCATAATTTTGTTAGAAATTACATAATCTTTTTTCACTTCCATTTCACAAAAAAGCACTAAAAAATCTTTAAAAAATACAAAATTTTGTGTTTGCAACAAGACAGAACGTTCTCAAGCAGTATGCAGTTTTCCAATACACTCTGAATTTCTTTTCTGCAGCGTTAGCAGCAGGGTTTTTCAAATGGGAATTACCACTTTAACCACTTTTTCATTATTATAATTATCTTTTTTTTCTCTAAGGCGGTGTCAAACCTTGCCGATGTGTCGTGCAAGTGCCATGGTGTGTCTGGGTCCTGCAGCTTAAAGACCTGCTGGTTGCAGCTGGCCGACTTCCGTAAGGTGGGCGACGCTCTGAAGGAGAAGTATGACAGCGCAGCAGTCATGAAGCTTAACTCGCGTGGCAAACTGGTGCCAATGCACAGCAATTTCAACGCTCCGACAAGCAACGATCTGGTGCACATCGACCAGAGTCCAGACTACTGCTTAAAGAACCAAAGCACTGGCTCCATAGGCACGGTGGGGCGCCTTTGCAACAAGACGTCAGAGGGCATGGATGGATGCGAGCTGATGTGCTGCGGCCGAGGTTACGACCAATTCAAGGCACACCTTGTGGAGCGATGCAACTGCAAGTTCCACTGGTGCTGCTATGTGAAGTGCAGGGTCTGCACCAAAGTTGTAGACCAATTTGTCTGCAAGTGATGAAAGACCCATTGCCTTGCGGATGACGGTTGTACATCTGTGTGAATTCATGAGCTGTGGAACACAGGATGGAAGAAAGAAACTATATAAATTATATTTATAGAGTTAAACAATTATGTCCTTTGCAAAAAAAAAAAAAAACCTCTTAAAAACAAAACAAAAAACTTTTCCTTTTTAGAAACCAAGAGTATTGTTAAATATTTATTTTCAGATTGCTGTTTTCATTCTGGCTCAGTCAATATCAGCTACTTTTTTTTTTTTTTTTTTAGTTTGAGTTTTCTAAAACTCTCAACCTCTTCTTCCCTTCCTCCCCAGAGCAATTTTTTTTTCACTAGAAAACTTAATTCCTCTTTGCAAGTGCCTCACCCTAATGGATGCTATCTGCAAAGCTAAGCTTGTGTCTTCCACTTTCTAACAAAAGTGGTGTTTGATATTGTCTCATAATTGGCTTAGAAATTCTGATGAATTGATCATGAATTGGTGGGTTAAGGTGTTTGTGTGCCATGTGTGGATCTTCACAGGGCCAGTTCCAAGCCAGAAATCGCAATCCTTTACTTGCCGCTTCTTTACACATGAGGAATAATTGAGATATTTGCTTTTTGTGAAGCCTTGCATTATGAGGGAGAGCTACAGTGAAACGGCTATCTTTTATTTTATTTTATTTTTTTGTGGGGACACTGGGCCTTGTATTAAGCTGTCCCAGAAGCCTTAACATTCCCCAGGTGCTGCAAATGGCCCTTTGTTCATTATGCACTTTGATGCACAGACCTTAACCTGTCTGTATGTGTCTCTTCAACTGTTATCCATATAGCCATATCATAGTCTCCTTTTTTTCCATATTAATTCATTTAACATTATTTTACAGTACTTATCATGGTTCATATATATGGGCAATGTCATGGTGAACAATGGTGAAATATTAAGCGCTCTCTGTAAATAGCATAGCATAGTCTATCCAGCCAATCAATAAAATGTATTTATTTTTTTAACCCAATCTTCCTTTCAGCTTAAAGAAAGAAAAGTATTGTTTCTATAAACAGATGATTAAGGTTAGTTTTAAGGTCTCTTTTCCAAATTATTGTTTCTCACTGACACATGGCGCTTCACTGTTTTTGTAAAGGGAAATGCACCTTATTGTTCAGAAACAAAACTTTTCACTCACGTTTGACTTTACAGGTACACCATTTTTTTCCACAGATGTTCAGATTTTTACTTTGCCACAGATTTCCACCATGCTATGGTCCCTGTAAGGAGTTTTATTAGGCGTATTCCAACAACCCAACAATGTGTATTTATAAGCTTCTTTTAATGAATTTGAGGTTTGTTGAACTTAATGTGTTATAGTTGCTGTTTTGTTACTTTTTACAAATTGGCTCAATGCTCTTCTTTCTTTCAATAAATATGAAATGTAAAACAAGCAGAGATGTATTTAATCCCATTATTTCTTTAAGTTGTCTCTGCCTTTTCGATTTTCAGTTTGGAGCTTTTTCTTCCTTCTATTAAGAAACACATTGATCAGCCTTTAAGTTAGGTTGAATTTTTTGTGACTTTCAAACACGAAAATGTCACAAAATTTTTGCAACATTTTTGTCACAAAAATTTAATGTATGGCATAAAAACCTTCTTACGTGGAAAAGGATGCCACACATGCACCCTTTGCATGTGTGGCTGCCACACATGCAAAGGATGTGTGGCAAATCCTTTGCATGATTCAGCTCATCTGAACTAGTACTTTGTAGAGCCTTTTTCTGGAGCTCTGGGTACATGTTTTTGGGGAAATCTCTCCAGCAACTTTGGACATCTAGAGACTTACATGTTTACAGATTGTTCTTTGCAAAATAGCTCAAACTCAATCAAAGAGTGTGAGTGAATAGCATTGGATTATTTATCGGATTAATGTCTGGATAATGTCCCATTTGTCCAGGTGTGGCAGTGTGGTTGACTGATGACATGTCTTGGCCGTACTCTGCCTCTGAGCCACTGGCCACTGGAGATAGAAAATTCGTAACCACCACCCTGACCTGACATTGATTAAGCAGATATAGGCAATGGGTGGATGACTTTTCTATTCCTTTCAGTTGAATACAAAGCTGGTGCAACACAAAAATTCCAATAAACTTAAAGTTTAGGCTCTGTATTATCTCTAACAAATCTGATATCAGCCTTAGTATCATCACAATAGATTTTAATCAATTGACACCTTTGTGATCCAAGATGTTATCTTTGTGGAATAAACTATCTTTTTAAATAGGTTATTGGATCCTATAAAAATGTGAAATGGTCTTTAAATTTTTTAAAGGGACTGGAGGATTCAAAACTGTTTACTTCTGTAGTGAGTCTCAAAATAATACCAATTTGAATAGGCTTTCCAGCAGATCATTGTCTTACTCCAAGACATTACTTCTCATAGCCCAGCATCTGTCATTATCCTTTGACTGATTTGGTATAAGTTGATCTAACTTAAATGTGCTTAACTATTGCTAATAAAAAGTTTTTGTTTTTCTCTCAAATCTGAAACTAAGTTTCTCTGCTGTGAGTTAAGAGTCTCTTGACTCGCAACAACATTTTGTGACAGACAATAAAGCTCACCGTGAATGATAGTTGTTTTAGGTGTGGCACACACAAAGACAAGAAGATTTTTCCTTGAGAGCTCTTGGAAGATGGCCTGAAGATTAGATGTCTCCCAAGGGATGGTAGGGATTGTGTTATAAGTGCTCCTCAACAATCCAGTGACAGTGGATGGGCTAATGGGATGATTAATCACACTGTGTCAGGAGAGTAAGAAGAGGGGGATTTTCCATACAGAAAAATTGGGATGTCTGGATGACTGGGCCTTGTCAGAGGGAGCTGGTGATGTACAGACGCAGAAAGCATGAGAGAAGATCGGGCCCCAAGCAAGAGAGGGGAGCAATGAGCTGAAGATAGAAAGTGCTTTGAGTGAAAATTGGAGCTTATAGACTACCATTTCAGTATAAACACTTCTGACATTGACTAATATTTACACATGTAAAGTGATACAGACTTCAGGAGCACATCCCATATGTGAACCTTTCAGTTGGTTCTGTGTTCGACTTCGTATTTGCACCACTTTCTGTGAACTTTGTAAAATGTTTTGGTTCTGATAGGCTCCAAACAAAAAAGCAAAAATGAAGGAGACTGAAGGAATAAACTGATTTTAAAAAAAGCAGTGGACCTAGAACAACAAGGGATCTTTGATACTTTAATCTTCTGTCAACAGCTGAGTTTTAGCTATGAAATCATCATGCTATATTTTTGGATTGTCTTTCTTCATGCATGCTAGGTCATGCAGGCTATGGGACCTCAAGAGTGACTTAATACCAGCAACCCACTACACTGACTGCATAGTTATAAGTTATACAGCATAGTTTCTGAGTCAGAAACTCAGGTGCATAGCTGGTTGATACAACAGGTGGGGAAAGAGGGGTTGAAAACCACAGGTACGATGGAAGACACATAAGAGGCAGTGATACTTTCAAATAATATGCTTAGACGTTTGATTTTGACGATCCTTTCAACCAAACCCCTTTTCTGTAAGTTTGATAGCTGATGTGGGCGACTGTATTAATATTTATACATCTGTCCTCCATGACTTTCTTTTGCCTGTTAAGATAGTAAGGAGCTATGATTTAGAGTTCACTTTCTAACCTCAAGTATAGTCCTCAAAAGTTTGCATAAGATATTTGTATGTATCACACTTTATGTACATTTTCTGTATTGGCACAAAAATGACTTAAAGCAATCCAAGTCACACATGCCTTATTTTATAAGGAAAATTGGACACTGTCTACATTTAGGGCAAAAATGCATTTAATATTGAATCAGAAGTAGAGCAAAAATCAGAAGTAATGGTTTCTGACCTACATTTAATGTAGAAGAGACATGACTTTCCCAAATTTAAATATAACGATCCGCCCATTAAATATGTATGTACCATAGTTATCTAATCTTAATCAACATAACTAGTTATTGTTGATTGTTGCACAAATTAAGCTCGTTTCACAATTAGTACTATCTGAATTCATGTGTATTACTTTATTCTCAAAAAAACACCTGATGGTTATAATCTACAAGAATTAAAAAAACTTGAAGTAATTAAAACAGTATCAAATAATATTTTTTGCCTGCATCCGAATATTTTAAATATTCTTAAAGTCTGATAGTGGCACAAAGATGATTTGAACAACCTCAGAAAGCTCCGGCTTCTCCTTTCACAGAAGAATACACAAGAAATACAAGACTATATTAAAGTACCTAAATGTACCACATTTATATAGCGCTATTCTATCCTTACTGACAACTCAAAGGACTTTTACAATACAAGTCAAAATCACCCAGTCACACACCAATTTGGTGATGGGTGGGTAACATGGGATTCAGAATCTTGTCCAAGGGCTCTTTGAAATGTGGTTTGTGGAAGCTGGAATCACATCTTTATGAGTTCTTTATCTTCAGAGCATTTCACAAAAATGCTGGTCAAGGCAGAGCTGCAAAGAAAAAACTATCAAAATGATCCAGTTAGAGTTTTCTTGTGATCTTGTAAACATTCCAGTCTTATAGTAATGTGATATAGGCTAAAAGCCAGCATTTATGTATTAAAAGACATATGTGAATTGGATATATATATATATATATATATATATAAATAATTCACTCAAACAGTCAATCAATCAATTAAATCAACATTTCTCCTCACTTTTCGGACATAACAAATGTAACACAAAATGATGTACAGAACCAAGCAAAATAAATTATTGTCCAGGGTAACAAGGGGAAAAAATGAAGGCTTCCTAAATTAATCAATTTGCTTTACTATATTCTGCATTTGCATTCTTCATTGGTTCCCCAGGAGTTATTCATGACAAGTTGTGCTTGTCTAAAAGAGAGCAGCTGGTTACAATAATACAATCTCGACTAAAGATCTGTAGCTCTCTGCTTTGACATTTCAAAAATAGCTCATTTTCTCCACTCTTTACCTCAAATGGAAAATGCTGAACTTCTATACCACAATGTCCTGGATTGAACATATTGATGTAATGCATTCATACCCTATTTTACCAACCGTGAAACAAAATCTCAGTTTGTACTCCGGCCTATCCCTTTTTTTTCCACCATGCCACATAAGGGCCAGAGGAATGCTGGGGTAAGGTATATATGAGTGATTTTATCCCACTGCAGGCCTCTACATGACATTATGACTCCAATAAAACTGTCAATGCAGAAAACACCTACTGTAATGCTACTTTGAACAAAAAAAAAAAAAATCACACAAATTTTCTAACACATATTCAAATTTCCTAATGCATTCAAAATGTGCCGTCATAGCAGCTGTCTGGCAAAGCTCACCTTCCTAAGCCAAAGCAGAGCATGTTCCACTTCCCGGCATTCATTTTAAAACAATAGGTGGGCCAAAAATCCAGCGCTCCACAGGGCTGCATTTAGGGCTATTTGAGATTGTGGTTGTGCGTTATAGGGAGAGAACCAAGGCAGGGCACATCACTATGTCGTCACAAAGAGTCTGGACTGGATCAGAGAACCGAGTTGGGGCCGCAGAATTCCCGTTTCTGTTAGCGTCAGTTCTATCTCAGGGTCCTCCCCCAGAAACCACACCCACCACAAGTTGTTGCAACGGGATCAGAGCTCTCCCGAAAATAGAAGGGTTATACATAGAGGTCACAATTTCTCAACGTGCATGGCTGAGGTTTGTGTGTGTATATAGAGTGACAGGATCTGAGTGAGGAAATCATTACCGGCTCCAAAATAAGTAATCTCATTTTCACTTTTTTTTTTCCTCGTCGCAGTTTCAGTTTGTCTTGGTTTAAATTGTCATCATGGCTCCTCAACTAGGTTTTAATCTCATGCCCCACTGGGAGCAATGTAAAAGTTTTTAGATTGAAACAGTCGCAAGCAAGAATAATAGAGGAGATCTGAAGAAATAACCTGAATTGACAAGTAAATCTCTAAGATTAACTACTCACGAATTGTGCAGTAAAGTCCACCACAGCACATCTTGATATCACCACTTACAGATGTGAAAATATTCACCTTCATGTGACGGTTAATAAATACAATATGTTATTTGGTCAGCATGGCCAGTTTGAAGTTTTTTTTGGGAAGCTTTTTCTATTTATTTCACAAAACATACTTAAGAAAGATAAACATTTGTTATTACTTTTTAATCTCATACATATGGACTAGTGCATTTGTGTCACTGCTCTACTCAGACATCTACCTTGTTGTCGAGTTGATGCAGGTTGCCTACTCTCCCCACTGTCATCGCATGCTTGCATTATGGCTTCCTCTCGGAGTGCATGCGATTCATCACGCGATAAGACATGTTTACAAGCAGCCCAGGACAGGCGTACTTGTTTATGGTTTGCCGTTAGGCCTTCTCCCTCTTTCTCTAGCTCTGGTCATGTTGTGTGTGTGTCTCCAAGTACTCCCCCACAGGGAGCTAAATACCAGGTCAGAACCAGTAGCTGAGTGATCCTGTCAGGCGGCTAAGCCTTCATGGATTACACTAAAGTGGGCTCCTGAGGTTACTCTGACATCAGCCCAGCTCCGCCCTGTTATGGTCAAACAACAGCGTCATAGTAACTGAGGTTTCTCTTGTATTGTTCATTGAAACAATACATGTTAATGTTTTAGAAACATCTTACAAAATACATTTTGTGCTACATTAAATGTAGTACATTGCTTTCCTCTGCCTTAGATAAATGTGATAAAGCTTATGAAGTACTGCCACAATGGAAACTGTTAAGTCTTAATTCAAAGTTGTTTGAATTCTTAATTCTAGCAAGTGATTCTGTATAGTAGAGATAAACAGTTCACCAATACTATAAATTCTAAGAAATAAGTTCTTCCATGTATAGGTTAAGTATAACTGGCAGCTGAAACTGGAAAAAGTTGTTGGACTTTTGTTTAGCCTGAGCAAAATCAAACAGTTCCTCAATCAAAGACCTGTTGTCTCTCGATGGCTTCTAAGGTAATAAATATAAAGTGTAACTGTTCATTTATAAAATTCCCGCTTTAAATTTCTTCCCCTTAGAAATCAGATGGAACAGATGTGTTTATTTTGAAAGAGAATAAGAATGAGGTCCAAATAAGCCATATCCAGGTCATACACAGCTGAAGTAAAGAGTTTCAACAGAGAAAACAGCAAAAACAGAAACAGACTGTGATGAAATTAGCTGATGGAACATAATTAATGAAGCCTATCAGCAACAATGTCGAAATTCCAGCTGCAGAAGGATTGTGACCACTAACAGCAGTCATCACAGCTGATAGTTAATATTTTTTTACACACCCATCCCCTTCCTCCCTCACTAAGACAAATACGGATACTATGACGGCCAGAAAAATAACAACCAGAGCAATGAAAAAGCATTCCATCTGCTACAGGCTTGGAATCCATGCCGAATATAATGAACTGCTGAAATAATTATAAACGACATGACTATTAGTGTGTTTAAAATAGACTGAGTGGCAATGATTAGGTAGTGCTTGAAGATTTACCATTAAGCCAAGGTTTATAAACACTAATTTCAGAATGTTGCAGAATAATTAGTTATGCTGTGTTATAAAATTTATGGATCATATTATCAGAACAAGCATGTAGACTTAAAACTGAGAGCGACTACCTGTTCATCCCTGCATGTCACAAACCATAGATAGACATACACTAGGCTAATTAGCACTCTCATTGAAAAGCACTTAATGAAATGAGATGTTTAAGAGAAAGACAGACTATGTAGGTACGGAAGGCATGATAAAGGTGTTCAGCAACTAGATTGAGATCAAGGTTTCAGTCCAGTTGATAGATAAAATTCCTGCCAAAATGTTGAGTCTTTGGCCACCAACAGGTTTTCTTCCAAATTTACCATCGCTTTGACCATTTCCCCATTATGTCTGACCATCTTCCATAGCCTGCTTAAAGACAAGCACCCCCACAGCATGATACTGCTACTACTATGTTCCAGAATGAGAATGTTGTGTTCAGTGTTGTTTCTGACACACACACCCTTTTGTAAACGTTTAAAATAAAGAAAGAAGCTTCTTTTTTATTTTGCATTGAGAGTTTTATGGAATTTATGAAAAGGAACAGAGTTTCTGAGAAATTACCTGGAATTAAAGAATCTCAGTTCCATGAAGCCTTATGTCAACTGTTTAACTTTATAAGAATGGTCTGCTGAAGCAAATCAGTGAGTTCTCAGTCAAGGCAATGAACTATTAACGTCAAATGTCGAAAGACTAAAACAAAATAGAGCAGATCAGTATACAGAAACACAAGGTTATAATCCTGTCCTGCATTTTGTATTGTTTTTTCATCTGCCTAAATGTCACTCAGATTAGATCTACATGTTTTTCCTAATCTCACCATGTAGATCACTTTAGATCTACATGATGCTGTCAGTATGACAACATCCTATTGATTAAAAATTAACAGAGGCTCTTCTATAATTCTTTGCTGTTTTCAAAACATGAATGTAGTTTCAACTGAAGAAAAACAGATTATATTTCACAACAAGTTGACAGTCTTGTGCAATGGTGATTTAGGATTGAAAATGTAACGTTTTTTATGCATTTTTCATAATAGCAATTGTGTGATGTCGGTGAGAATGGGCTTGACTTTGTCAAATTCGAAGGCATGCTTGTTTGAAACACAATAATTTAAATGTTCTTTGCCTTTGCTAGTTTTCCCTTCATTGCAATCCATCTTTCAGGCTTCCAGCACCATAAAACACTGTATTCCAGTTCTCACATGATGAAAATTTGACAAATTATAGCTCAGCATGTGGAGCAATAAAAAAAGGGTATTTATTGCCATGCTAATTGGGCTAAGATATATAAAGCCTCCAAATCAAACAGTTAAAACCACTTAATCATTCCAGAATACAGAACAATTTCAAGCTTTGATTTAACGAATAAAAACACGTTTAAAACTAAAACTACATGATCAAACAAATCCAACAACTTGACACATCTACTTTTAGTGTGCGCATTCATGTGTGAGCACATTCTAGCTGCATCTGGTAGCTGACTGACCTGCTCAGCTTGCTGTGTAACTCCTGTTCCGAGGGGCCACTCTTCCTTAGCCATTTGGCGAGCCAGCTCACATCAAAGCTGATGGAAGGCTGGACCGCAGCCCAGTACCATGACAGACTGGCGAGAAGCCCGGAACTCAAGCCCCTGGCTTAAGGCCTACAGCCCTGGGGCTGGAGGTTGACAGGGCCCAGCTATGAAGGCCTGATGAATGGATTCTGGCACTCAGCTAGTGATGTGTGCAAATTTGTGTCCACATATACACTGAACACTCCGACTTACATGGAACAGTAATGATTGGCTGTGGTGTCAGGGTTAACGAGATGTCCAGGTTTGGTTGTTCTTATACCCAGATATGCGGTCCCTTTGGGTTTTGCAGACAAATCTAGAAAGGAATGCAAGCACATTCTTTCCAGCGTTGTGCATTGTCGTGGGCTCGTCACATGGGGAGTGACAAACGACAGCAAAAGGCTAAAGTTTTCTACCACTTGACATGAATCCAACACACAAGTAAACTTTTGCAACAACATACGCATACCCTGCGTAGCACTCACAGGAAGAAGTGTACAAATCTGTTTTGTATGCAATACCAAGCTGTCTCCTGGCGTCTGACAGAAGACATTACATAATAAGGATTTTCAGAAAACAAAACATTTGTGGGAGGAAATAGCTCAGACCCTGGGTACAGATGAGGAACTGTGTTGAGCTAAGTGGGATTGTGGGAAATGAAGAAATTTGTCTCCAGAAATGTAGGAAATCAGTACGCTCATGGAAAGACACAAAGCTGACTAAAAATGCACAGTATGCCCGAGTAGGTGGGCGGCTTTAGGCAGCATTTCATAATAACATCATGAGAATCAAACATGGTAGTGGCAGTGTGTTGATCTGGAGATACTCTGATACTTACAAAGATCATGATTTAAAGTGGATATAAGATGCTTTTAAATCCTTCGTTTTCCTTCACAGGTAAATTATTCACTTATGGTCTATATAAAGTTATAGAACTGTAATCTTTTGGTCTGAATTTCTGGTTATTGTAGCTCCACAGACTCCTTCCTGCCCCTGTTCTGAAGCGCGTTTTAGAGCAGCTTGTTTTTCTGTGTTTTTTAAAATGTCAATAAGATATTTGACCCCTCACCCTCTCGAAGTCTGTTCCACTGCACCCCATTTGGCCAGTTTTGTAGTTTGATAGCAGTGATACAATTATCTACCAGCAGAGAAACTTTTTATTCCAAAGATTTTCATAGATGTCAACAATGGAGGACTTGTCCATCCAACCTTAAATGTCGGAACCACAGTCTGAGCCAGAGCAGGAGAATGAAGACAACGAAGCTGAAGAACCACACATTCAAATGAATGCATCACAATGATAATAGTGATGCATTAGCTTCTATTAGCTAAAAGTTAGCACACAACGCTAATAGAAGCAGAAGGCACAATGCTACTATCAAATCAATTGCCTTGACATCCTTCTCAACACACACAGTTCATGCTTAAGATAAGTTTTTCTGTCATTTTAGCATTTAAATAATGGAAAAGACTAAGTGACTGAATTTGTGAAATGCACTCTTGACCAGAAAACCCCAAAAGGAGAATGTCAGGCCTACAGTTTGCAATCTCATGCTTATGCCCGGGGGTTAGGCAGCAGGACAAAAGGAATGTTCCCAAATTATTCCCTGGCAATGTAAATCGCTCATTACCATTTATCACAAACATGTGGCACAACCAGCTGTTAGGCTGAGGTTGGTTTGTATTTTCTATTTACTTAGTTTAGTTTTATTTTCTTTTGAAATTTAATGATGAGAAAAAAAGTATTACAAAAAGGCTAAATCATAAGAAATGTGTAAGGGCAAATACTTTTCCTTGGCACTAATTGCATAACACCTTATAGGTTTTGATTTGTGAAAAAACAAATTGAAACCATGAATCAATGTCCTTCCACTTTGCAAGTAAGCAATACTGAATACATACAGGTTTGGGGCTCTTATGTGACAGGAAACAGGAAGCGTTTAAAAGGCACTGAACATGCATTATTCTTGCATTTTATGTTTTTTGCTTCATCTAATATGCCCAAATAGAGCCTAATTTCACAGTAATCAAGGTTAAAGACAGCATAATATGACAATGTTCTATTTTTTTTTACCTCTTTAAATCTACACTGCATGCGGTATAATGCATAAAACGTAAGCATGTGTTGCCGTCATCCCATATTTCTTTCTGAAATAATTAACAGTGACATCTACAAGAAATACAAGAAAAAGCAAATCAAATTTTCTCACATTGGAGTGGAAAACCCACAAATACAACAACAACAACAACAAAAAAAACTACTTTCGGACAATGTAGCTCAAATGTACAACAAAGACAAAATATATTCAGCCCCAAGGCAATAGAAAATTTGATGCCAATGTTTTCTTCATTGTCTTCCCACTCTTCACAGCACCTCACTCTTTATGTACTTTACTGTCATACAACCCGTATGTCTCTTATACTTGGCTTTCTCAAGCTTACTTTTTGGATGCCAACAGAGAAAAATCTGGTTTTCTTGTTCATGGAAAGAGCAGCCAGAAACAAAACCGAGACCATTAATCTGTCCACCATTTTCTCTTGGTTTGTCCAGTGAAAGAACATGTTAAAGATGTGCGCATGGACATGATGCCAAAGTATTAACATTGTTGTTCTGGTGTGAGCGTGATGATTCCAGATCAACTTATCACTCGGGCTTTGGGTCCTAATGACTCCTGGAACACTGTACTGTGCTGTCTGCCAAGTAAAACCAGGCCAACACTAACTAGGGCAGCATGTTAACCTGATTCATAAAGTTGAGTTGCCATCAACCACAAGGCCAAGTTAATTTGACAATTAATTTAAAAAAGCTATTCCACTGTTTCTCCCTTTTTTGTACCAGTTACATAAAACCACATTTGATGGTGACAGCTTCCAGCAAATACAACTAGGATTTATGTATTTATACTTTAAACAAATATACAAGGTGATTTAGAGGGACCACACAAGAGTTGATGAGACATAGACTGCAATCAATAGAAACATATCCTTAATACAAAGTTTCCTTCAAGGGGCCAAATGCAGGTGTGCTGAGAAAAATCGGCCCCACTAAGTGCGATCATGCTGTACCACTCACTTTGTCCTTGCTCATGCTTTGGGTGAACATAGGTAGACCAGTAAAACCAGTCACCCATCCCAGCCACAGTCCAACACAAACCTGCAGGCACACCACAGACCTATACAAATAACTCACTGTCTGTAGAAGAGGGTTTTTTTAACCTGAATGTCTGAAAACGAGCAGACGGAAAGTTTATTTGGGACTGTAGAGCATTTTTGGATCCAGTCCATTTCTGTAATGCATGTATAGTATTTCATTGCACTTTACCTGCTGGAGTAGAAGATAAAAATAATACTTATGTGTGCAAGGATTATTCAGCCATGGAAAAGATGACACAGGTTATATATGCAGTCATTCCTGCATTGCACCGTGTACTCCCGCAAACAGCTTTTATTTATATTTGTGTGTGTGTATACTTATATAAACTACATATAGAGGGCCACTTTCAGCACTTTTCCTAACAAAAGGAGGTCATTGGAGGAAAGTGAGGACATTTTCCTGATCCTCACTTCTTTTTTTTATTTAAATGTATGGTCTGAATTAGGTTTTTAGTTAAAGTTATACATAGATGTCATTACTAAATTGAATGGAAGCCAATCCAAAGTTCTCAGTGTGTATAGAAGTACAAGGATGTGTGAGTGCATGTGCACGCATGCATGTGTGTGTGAAGGCATGTTTGCGTGAAAGCGAACATTCATCGATGTGTATATTGGATCAGGATGTTGAAGCTCTCTGTATACTGCCCTCTATAAGGCGCAGGTGTTTTCAGTCAAACCGTGGTTCCTAAGTCTTCACCCGAAGGGTTTTAAGAGACTGGCATTCCTTTTAGACAGTGTCCCTCTGCACTGCAACTCTGGAAAGACTGCGTGCTAACTTCAGCTACAGCACACACTAGCCCACTGACTTTTTTTAACTGTCACAGCTTCATATTGCCAAACTTTCTTTCAAAGCAAAAGTTACAAACATGTACTTTCTCCACGCTGCTGTCATGTGTATTCCTGTAATGTAAAACTCAAAGCGTAACATCTTTTACTTCATTCACATAGTTTACTGTTTTTCCATTAGTGATGTAAAGCATTGAGAGAGGGAGGAATAGTACAAACACAGAAGGGAGATCTAGATATCTTCCTCTCTGTGGTTATATATGAGTATTCCCCTGTGCGTTTTGGGCGGTAAGAGATGTAAGCATGCATACTCCCCCAACACACAGATACGTTCAGGAAGTTGGGTTTTGTATTAAGGTTTGATTTGCATTTTTCCTACATGGTGAAATGAAAAACACAGTTTAAAAGACTCAAAAATGACTGTAATTACTTTGAGAATAATTAAAATGTAGTCTGTCGATGAGTAAATTAGAAAGGATCATGCATGTAATCTTACACATTTTTATGAAACTTTACCTGGTTTGCTTCAAGCAGTATATGCAGAGAGGGAAAACATAAATCCATTTACAGCATCTCAGTTGAGGTCAGTTGAAGTTGGTTATGGATAATTTCCCTGTGGGTGGCAAGAAGAACTTCATATTAATCTTTTTTTTTTTTTAATCTTTGTACAATAAAAAATAAATGAGACAACTTCCATGACCCCAAAAAATGAGGTAAAATGAAATAAATTTGGCTTTGTAAAAGAAGTATCTACCTACATCTCTGAGCTGAAGCTAACATTATTAGAAAAAGGTGACTGACAACGGCTTAAATATTTATCTTTTATCCTTAAAAGCGCAATTGAATAGGATACTAATACAATAACTAATGACACATCATTGGGAATTACTTTCTATTTGGTTGCATCTAATGCCTAAACTTTAAGAAGATTAACCGGTATCTAGATGGGTTGGTAGATACTGTTTTGTTTGAGAAAAAAACCTACACCAGCCTATAGGTCGCAGTACTTTACCATTGTGGATAGATGTCCAGAAACATATGGGGTGTAACATTAAACTCTGTAATTGTTCCTCAATTTGGTTGAATTATAATTTACAACAGAACTCTTTGAACTTTAGCTGATTCTCTGGGGGAATCCATAGCATTTCATTTCTGTTTGATGTGATTTCTTCATTCCAAATGTTCAAGAAGTGTTACTTTCTTTCTGGGTCTTTGTAGTTCATGAAAATATAACTTACATCAACGGTCTTTGTAGTTCTGGGAAATTTGCCATTCACTGACCACCAGGTCACATACTAAGACTTTACTGGTTTATTGTACATCATTTACAGGACAATGATGGAAATTGTTGAACATTTGAACATTCTTTAAAATTTAAATCAGAACTTTTGCATTTGGCAGGACAAATATTTGAAGTGAGTAACTTATGTCAGCGAGATGATCAGATTGTTTCCAAAGTCTTTACCCAGTTCTATCAACTCAAATTCAGATTTACTATTTTTCAAATTTGAATATTTGAGGACCGGGCATGGACTATTGCTTACTTGTGGAAATGGATTCACAAAACCATTTTCTCTTAATTTTAAAGTAATGTTTTTTTTTTGTTGTTGTTGTTGTTGTTTTTTTTTTGTTTTTTTTGTTAAAAAGGGCTATTTCGCAAATAGCTTACAGTGCAAAACCATTAATGGAAAAAATTATATTTTGCAAATTGTAAATTATTTGCAAGTTTCCACAACTAAATCAAAAATACAAAATTGAAAGTTCAGGATATCAAAACTACACTAAAAGATATACCATTTTGTAAAAGCCCTGGAAAAGGGGAATATTTTAATCAAAGAGCCAAACACTTCGCTTCTGCTCCAGTGTGTATTACTATCGAGTTGGCTTACAAACATACACAATGATACCAAACTTGAAACAACAGTATGGTAGCTAACAACGGTGCTAACAACAAAGTTAACAACGGAGTTTGTCAACATATATAGTGTCAAAAATATACTCACATGCTTCCCAAATGTTAATAAAGTAATTTACACGCGTTTTATATATAAACTCACACCTGAATTAGAGTAATTGCTTTATTCAATTCAACAGACTCGCAGTCCACAAAGAAATGATACACAACAACACAACATATATATAGGAAAAAAAAGAAGAATAAAAACAATAAAATAACATCATTATAAAAGACTTGCATACCAATATTTCCACAGAGCCGACTGGTATCTTAGTTCACTGAGAGAGGGATGTGAAAACA
>CAEFZX010027441.1:0-11447 GCA_903066825.1 Alfaro cultratus | reverse complement strand
ATTAAGCACAATCTCAATCTCGTTGTAATCTGTGGATGACAATGACAAATAAATCTTATCTTATCTATCTTATCTTATCTTTTGCTGGCACAATATCCCTGTCACTTCAGGACATATAGTTCACTAGACTCCTGAAGGTGTGCTGTATGTCCACACCGCAATCAGGATGTTGTGATGGAAGGCTGTAACAGTGCCTTGTCAGCTCTGAAAGACATTCATGGATGGTGAATGTTGCAGGTGGTCCGATAGCCTGCTTCTTCTAAACTCGTTATTTTGTGCTGGTACTTTTTCTGACATGTCATCACTTTCCTTTCTTTTTTTATTGCTGTTATCTCAGTAGCTGAGAAGATGCTCAATGTTCCATTTCTGAATTGACTTGGAGTAAATGTAAAAACGGAATTTAAAAAAACATCTTTTTATATAGCTTAGTTAATTATTTGCTTTAATTTTCATTGTTTAAATCAAATTGAAACATGAATCAATAAAAAAATGTGACAATCCAGTTTATTTCCCATTAGTTTAGCATGGATTCTAAATTATTTTAATTTATTTTGCCATTTTATTTCTCATTTTAGGTGAGTCGGGGGAGCCTACTGTTGACCATGAGTTTCTAGTGAAGTTTCATCTTCTGCCAAAATGAGGCTGACGTCCGGATCGCCTCGACCCATCCTGCCAGCCTTTCTGGCTTTCACCATAGCCGCCTTTTTACCTCAGCTGTCCTCGGGAGCTGCACCGTTTCCACAAGACCTGGAACCAATCAGCATCGTGGGCAGAGAAAGTAAGTTCAAAATCGTTAGTGTTTCCATGGTGAACCTTGTTCCAGGAGTAATTGTAAAACAAGCTGAGGGTCACAAAGGGATTATATATCATCAGCAGGGAGCATGCCTTAGTGAAAGCAGACGTGTTTAAGACCATGTTTGTTGAAAGTAACTGTGCAGAGATTTGTTATAGGGCTTGAATTCATTTTAATTTTTTCTCTTCATTTTGGTTTTGTTGAAAACTGACTGAAGTTTTCCGAGTTGCTCAAAAGAAGCTGCTAGCAGAGTGAACTTTGCAGGAGGATCTCGGACAGTCAAGAAATAAAAGTGATAATGACTGCTATAAATTCATTATATTTCACTTGAGATCATTCATTTTGTTTCAATATCAGTGCAATTTCAGTGATATCCAATAGAACCTATTGAAAAAAAAACTGCAACTGAGAACGACAATAAAATAAAAACTTGAAAAAAGGTTGCACAATTTGACATCTCTGACACACTGTCTTTAACATAATATCCAAGAGAGTCATCTGTGATATCCTGTCATTGAAGAGGTCTACAGAAGAGGCCTTGGCTACCAACCATTATGACCCATAATTGATTTAAGAGGTGGCAGAGATGATGGCCCTCATGCTGTAATTGATCTATCTGGAGGAGAGGAACGCAACCATTAGCAGAAATAGCTGCACTAATAGTACTATATGTGGAGCTGCATCCCAGGTGTAATGAGAGCAATTTGTCACCTCTGGTTCAAACAGGTGACAGAGCGGGACAAGGTCTCTCACAACTTTGACATGTCCATTATGAATCATAGTACTTTGTCTGAATCAAGTCTATGAAATCACACCTAAATGAAATCTCCTTGTGAGAAATGGGACTATGTTAGCATCATAATCTTGTTTGTGACAGATTGTGTGGACTGTAAAGTCAGCAAATCTTCTAAAGTGAGTGAAGATATTTTATCTTGAAACTTCCTTCATAAAAGTCAAAGCTATTTGGGGACTTTTCTTTGGAATTAGTTTCTTAACTTGATGGTCTGAGTGGTCCAAGCGGTTGACTGATCAAAGAGCGTGCCGCAGAAAACGAATGACTGTATCTAATGATTCCTCTTTTATGTGGTCCTTTCCATCAAAACTCTTTCCAGCAAGTTGGCAGAACACATAATGTTCCTGCTCATCTACTTTGCATTATTGCAAAACAGCTTATTGGTTTGAAATGGTGAGCTAATTCTCTACAGCGGTTAAAGCCAGAGCGTATAGTTTAATCATTCCCTGTGTAAACATGTTTTATAAGTAGCTTTCTGTGTAAACCTGTGTGTGACCTCAACATGTCTTCAATTATTATTTTTTTAGATTAGATATGAATTCCCAGGGACTGTAATGTACAGAGGACATTGAATAGTTTTAGCAAAGTTAATTTACATTTCTTCACAACCGGATTTTAATCTATAACTATTGACATTCATAGTTGATGTGGATGGTGTCTCGGCGTTTACTTTGAGGTGGACCAATCTTATTTTAGCCTAAAGCGCTTTTTTGTTGTTGGTAGATGTTTTTGTTTAATACAGAGAATTTTCAAGGGGCATCAATCTGCTGACAGGCTGTCATTTTGTCATTTAAACTTCTGGACACCATCACTCATTGTTAAAGCATCTAGTGAGTTAATGTGCTGTTGAAGAAGAGATGGTGGGGAATGGAATTTACATTCAGTAGAAGAAGAAGGTAAAAATGAAAATCCACTTTAATGGAACATGGAGCTGATATATCACTCTTTCTATTTGCTCCAGCTCACTGGCTTCATCTTATCTTGCAATTTTTGTGCAACAGTACACTCAGATTTTTCTTATGCCTGAACACACCTTATTTCTGTCAAGTTGTATTGTACCTTTTTTTTTTTCCTCTAGTGTCTGTGGATTCGAAATGTTCTTTTGCAAGGTGGAACTATTGCATAGCACTCATGACTGCACCAAATTCAACTCCTGTGACCTCTGAAACAGATGATTGCTATTTTAATGCAAGTTGACCCAGACAGACAGTCTCTCCATTGAAATGATTTTGTTTTTGTTCCTTGTCTCTACTTGGCACAGACCCCAGGCGTGTCTGTTCAGAAACTCTTACCAGAAGCCGTTTATTTAAATCAGATTGACTTTGGTGACATGAGTGCCTAATTTGCAACTTAGGATGTCTTTTTTTTTTTTTTTGCTTGCTTATTCACCTCTACAAGTGCACATTAGCATACACTAAATGCCCTATTTTATGTGCAGAATAATCTAGATTTTCACCTTGAGTAGTAATTATACGGTGGATGAATATCTAGCTATTGTTGCACGTCTGCATTTCTCTGATACTTAAAAGAGAAATATAGGGGGAAAGGCTTCCTTTTAGTTTTAATGTTGCCCTGTTTATTGTCATTTACATGTCATTCCAACTTTACATTACTACTGTAGGTTTTTATCTGTACTGACATGTGGCTTTGCTATAACTTATTGTATTACGTCCACTGAAATGTTTCCTTCCCTCCATCTTTTGACCCATGCAGCCTCGTACCTCTACCCCAGCTTTCAGGGGCTCATGTCGGACAACGACACTATCCGCCTGGGCCTGGACTTCCAGAGGATGCTGCGGATCAACCACATGCTTTACATCGCTGCTCGGTCAGTCTTGACTCATGAATAAATCAAATTTAACTCTCTTTTGTTTGAATTTTTTATTCTGGATCACCTCTATGTTCAGGCAAAGGAAAGCTGGCATTTAGGGTGGCTGCTAAATTATTGTACCCTCAATCAGTCAGTTTTTGCTTCTGATTAAATAGCTTTTTATTTATTTTCTATTAAAAATAGCCTGTTAAGTGAGAAATTATAACCATATTACTATAGGTTAATTCTCATTTTTTTATATCCAAAGTTGTGGAATATGATGTATGTGAACACATAGAAGAGCAAACTTTAAACAAAAAAAAAGAAATGTTCTAATCTAGATCCACCATCTAAATTTAATTACCCACTGATACTGCAATCTTGTGATCCAGGACAATTTAAAAAAAAATGCTTCTTGTGGTTCTGATATTAAACTAATATGAATAAGCCACAGAACTACTGCCAATTCCACTATTTCACAATATTTGGAAACATCTTCTGTTGTCTTAAAATAGTACATTTTTAAAATGGTTCAGTTATGGGCATATTCACATTTCGCATAGAGCTTCTAAACCTGAATCCCAGACTTGTGAACTCAACAGGGAGGTGAGGGGAACATATTTCAGAATATAGCAGTAATTAAATGAAGAAAACAAACTTTAGTTGTTAACTCTGCAGCTTTAGTGAGGGAAAAACGTTAGTCTGAAAAATCATGATATCCAGAACAACAGCTGTGAACAGCATTAATTAATAATCAGATGTAGCTTTTCACCATTGAGAGATTGAGAAGACTAACACCAAATCTAGTTTACAGAAACAGAGAAATTCAATGCAGTAAGATTTTCTTTCTTACTTACTCCAAGGCAGCACAGCTAACAACAAAATGTGACATTTTATGAATAGACAAGTTAACTTTATAAGTTTATCTTGGTTGTAATATGTGTATAAATGAGAAGAGGATTAAGAAATATGATTAAATATTAAACTGCCTTTAAATTAGCTTAATTGTAACACCTAATCAGGTTTTTAATTTTCAACTAAATTTATTTCTGTTTCTGTGGCACCTCTTGGCCTGTTAAAATCTTCACTAATCCTAATCTTCACTATTAAGATTTCATTAGGTAATTTTCTTAAAGGCACAAGGTTTTTCCTTCTCCCTTTTGCTAAACAAGTTCTGCTTCAGCGTTTGGCTTCGTTCCAAACTGCAGCACCCCGCCTGCCAAGAAATCCATCTACAAAGGTATAGAGAGCCCTGATCTACGTAAATTGGCTTAATATTTTCCACAGCTGCATGCAACATAGTGTGCCTCACTCCACTTAGTGAATCGTGTGGGTTTTGTCAATAGTTGGGGGAAAACTTTTGCAAGGTTTTGAAGCCAAACTTTTTTTTCCACTTTCTAGATAATGTTTGTGTGAAGCTGGGATCAATCTCTTTGAGTGAAATCAAAGCTTGTTTCTTTCTTTGTGGTTGAACTGCTGAGATCAAAATATTATCGAAGTTGGTATTCAGAAAGCTTACAGAATGAATAAAGGCATGAGGAGATGACTGTTTTTTGTCTTGACTCACTCTCTCTTGCAGGGACCATGTTTTTGCAATCAATCTTGGCACCTCGTCTGAGCAGATAATCCCACTGCAGGTAGGAAAATATTTTCACCGCCATGATTGAAAATCTGCTTCTGCTGGTTTGCCTTATCTGATACAATGTATATGAAATAATTTTTCTGTTTTTACAGCTAATTCTCTATCCCTTGTATTACACATTGGGTTAGCTATTTTCCTCTTGCAAATATATATATATATATTTACTTAGAGATTGACATTCAGGTGTTTGATTTGATGATCTATTAGAATTATTTACAATAATCCTTAACCTACGCTTGGTCACGTTTAGCCATTAAGTGGCCAAAATTGGAATTATCACTTCATGTATTTAAGAATATATGGTCCATTGGTATTTTTGATGTTCCGTTTACACACTTACATTCACTCTTCTCATGATTAAAAGATGAATGAATGGATACAATTTTCTGTATATATCAGTAGAAGACATTTGAAAGAACATATGTACAAAATATTTTATTTATATTTTTTTATTAAAGTATTTTATTGACTTCCTTTTGTACAGGTTTGTGACACATATTTACCTCCAGCATTACAGGCAGGAAGTAAAGAGGTCTGGTCATGTGACCTTTCACACTAGATACATGAAATTGATATTGCTTAGAGTAGACACTCAATTATTTGATTTAAAAACTTCAATTAGCTGCTAAAAGTCAAAACAATTATTTTAGAGCTTCCAGAGGTTAATTTAAACGGGTTAAATTATTCCATTGTGAGCATCATTCTAAAGGCACATCAATCGGTTGGGAAGATGTATGATGTACACATGATATCTGATGCATGTTCACATGCATATGATGTGGACATCATATGCAAACACATATGAAAATAGACCTTATGTTTTAAACACAGAGTATTTAAAACATAAGCTCAGCAATTTTGGCTTAGCAAATTGCAGCTGGACAACTTGTACATCAGCTTTTGACCTTCATAATGCTTATAATTAGCCGGTTGGAGGGAGGAACTTAAACAATGGTTGATGCCCACACTAGATCTGATTGTTGTGGCTGAGATGCTGAAGTCCACAGAAAATGGTGGGGTCATTGTATTGATGGGAAAGAAATAAAAGAGGAAGATGGGGATGTATCATCATCAATATTGTCATCGAAGTATTAATAATAGTATCTCAGTGACATGTTTTCCTGATGTCATGCATAACATTAGCAGTATGCATTGTGTGTTGAGAATAACTAATGTTTTTTTTTAAAGGTGGAGAATGGAGCACCCAGAGTTGTTTATGCAAGGCATTTTTGACTTTTATTTTCCTTTTTTCTTTCTGAATCGCACTGTTTACACAAAAAAGCAAGTTCTTGTAATGTTTGAGCCTGATTATTTTCTACCCTTTGCCTTCTTTTTCATTCATGTAGTAAGCAATCTCTCTCCAGACATGCATCTACCACAAATGAAATTGTGTTGTTGTTGCTTTTGCAGTGCCTTGTTCTCCCCTATCTGAATCTCATTTGTCAAACATGATTGCACTTAAATAAAGGCTCTCTGAGGTCTGAACTTTTGGTTTGCTTGTATTTAGATTAGCCCCAAACATGAATATTTGTTTCGATAAGGGCACTACTTGATGTCAAGGATGATCTAAGCTGCTGATTTGGGTGAAGGCTGTTGCACAATGAAAATGGGAACTTCTAAGCACCGCAGTGTTCTCCTCTTATGCGAGAAGCCTAGTTTTAAATGTTTGAATGTGATGCATTCTTTATTCATTCACTCAAACTTCTCCAGCCTCCAATATAGCGGCAGCAACTGAGTGGAAAATTATAAAGCCTGTTCCCATATTCTCCTTCTCATTCTCCTTTCTTTCTGTTATCCATCTCCACTAAATCATTAGTGTGTGACTGACTCATACCACTAGAAAATGGTATGTCCTCATCACAGATCCATTGCCTTTATGCGAGCTCATTTTAAACCGCCTCTTCATTTTTCACACCAGGCATTCATTCACATTCTCCCCTTCATTGATCTCCCCTGGTCTGAGTGGCTGTATGTTTTTATTAGTAAACCAAATCGAGCTTAGAGGAAACCAGAAATATTACCATAGTGCTGACTTCAACTGAATTGTATCAGTTCTTCACAAAACCAAATCAGAGTTGTGGTGAGAAAACAATTATGAAATTATAAACACATTTGCAAACGTTTCTCATGTTTTGTGCATCAGCAGGGAGTAAAATAGACATTAACTCAAAGTACAGGAGCCTTGTGGTATCATTTTGTTTTACATCAGTCTGGAACCAGAGCTGAACCCTGCATTCCCTGTTTTTTCTTCCTCAACTTTGTTTTATTTATACCAATCTCGAGACAAACAGAAGAAAGAATGAAATCTAAAGGTGTTGATAATAACTTAGGAATAGGATCTAAAAGTGGTATTCTCTTGATATATTTTTAAATAGCCTTCAGCATTTAATTTGCTGGTTGTGAGATTTTTTTTTAATAAAAGCATACTTTATCTCTCAGTAAAATCAAACATGAGGTGAGGTGTTTCCACAGAAAGGACAGATTAATTGAACTGTTTGACTGACACTCCACAAAAACAAGTAATTATAAATGTGTAGTTGCATAATAACTGGAGGCTAATTATTTATAACACATTTAAACAGATTCCAGGAAATCAGAGTTTGTTTTATCCTGGGTAAAATTCAGGAATATTTAAAAGAATATTTTAAGCTGAGCAATAGCGGTTTTAACCCACAGACTGGAAATGGCTTTTCATGGTTCCAGCACACCCTATCATGTCACTGAGGAAGATATCAAACTCTGTCTGATCATATTTTGTTATGAGATGTTGGCAGAAATGGAGCTTAATTGACGCAGACATGTAGACAACTGCTTGAATTCTCAGAGGAATGCAGGAGGTTCGGGAGAATTTTATCTGTAAATTTGTCGACAGTGAGGAGGAATGCCTTAATCCTTCGGCTGGCAAAGCTTGTTAACAAGTTGCTGGATCTTTTTTGTACCAGCTCAGTATGTATGAGGCTGTGATACAGAAAGTGTGAGTTGTTTTCATGTCTGCAGATGGAGGGCAGGATTGTTTTTAATTTGTTTTTGGCCAGAAGGTTAATTGGGATTAATTGACTCCTCTTCATATAGGCTGTAAAGTGATCTGAGCTTCCTTTTTTGCAGTCTTTTGTTTCTCTTGTATTCGCAGCCTCATGGATTTGCTCTTATCTCCGAGTGATTTTTATCTCTGAGGAGCCACAGTGTTTGGCTGCCCACTGATGAGCCGCTCAGGCGCTGCGGGGGTCCCTGATACTTCCCTGTTTGTTTTTCCCCACAACAGTTTTATTGAAATTAATGAGATTTTTATCACAGCGGTCTTGTAATGGCACTTGAACGACTGGGAGCGACTGAAGCTGAGATGATGAGAAAGAGTCTTGTCTTCGAGCTGACAGTTGGCTGTCTTGTTGTTTTCCAGAAACTGACTTGGAAGACGAAGGATGTGGCGAAGTGCACTGTGAGAGGGAAGAACAGCGTGAGTATCATCATCTAGAGAAATAGATTTTCATCTCTCTACTTGTGCTGTTGGTCTGATTTCTCCTGCAGTCCTCCTTGGCCCATGTCTGTTTTCAGCACAGTGACGGTTTGCACTAAGAAATCTAAAGATTAGAATAATGTGCTGTTAAGCAGTAAAGTTGTTTGTGTCTTGCAGGAAGTTGCTAAAACCTCATTTGATTTTATTGCTTTGCAATAACACTGAGCTTATCCCCTCCTGACAGGATGAATGTTACAACTACATCAAAGTGCTGGTCCCACGCAATGATGAGACTCTGTTTGCCTGTGGCACTAATGCCTTCAATCCCACCTGCCGTAACTATAAGGTAGGTTACTGCACCGCTGTGTGCCGACTGCTGGCCTCAATTACAGATAAGTGATCGTTTTGGGGCCATAATGAGACACTGTGTTTGTGGCAGTGTCCTTGCATGCTCTCACTTGCACTGTTATTTTTTTTCTCTTTTTAAATGGAAATGACACACTTTTGCCACATTAGTGTCGTCCTGCCTTTATATGAAAATACCATTATCCATGATATAACTTGTGTGTTCAGGTCACAGACGGATACAAAGGGGTTAATTTCCTTCCAACTGTAAAGTTACAACAACACAGCTGGATAATAGAGTATAAACTTCCTCTAGACAACTCAATAATATAAACTTTGGTACAAACCTACTATTGACACATTTTTTACATGTGTAAGAATTGACTCGACACAATGAGGACAACTTTTAGCAGCAAGGTTGATGTTTGATAAATTTGCTTCAGTAAATGGTGAAGCAGACAAGCAATTTTTGACAATTTGGGATGTAGATTCAGAAGCATTTTTATTATATCTATTTGAACTTTTTGTGTGGAGAATACTACATATTTTGCATATTCATGTTCAGATAGGATTTGGCTCTTAAGTCTTTCAGCTCGGGATTCTTCCTCTGTATTGGTGATGTTTTTTTGTTTTTTTTTAATGTTTTCTATTTAAGAATTGTTTTGGCTCTCGTGGCCTTTATTTGACAGTGAAGTGACAGGAAAGATGCTTCACAAAGTAAGTAATTAACCCCTCTATGAAAGCATAACCTTGCCTTCAGTCAAATTTTGTGATGTAGACATCAACAAAGCTGAAGCGTTTTAACCAGTAGGAAAATTCAACTGCAGTAAATGGTAAATGGACTGAACTTATATAGCGCTTTTCCAGTCATTTTGACCACTCAAAGTGCTTTACACTAGAGCCACATTCACCCATTCGCACTCACCAGCAGAACTGCCTACCGATACGCAGATCGGTAGGCAATTTGGGGTTAAGTGCCTTGCCCAGAGGCACGTCGACATGTAACAGGAGGAAGCTGGAATCGAACCTACAGCCTTCCTATCGCAAGACGACTATTCTACCATACAGCCACATTAGCCAACATTCAAACCAAAGTAGGCAGCAGTGAGACTGCTTTTTGGCAAAATATTGCAGATTTAAGTAACTATACACAGACATATCATTATATGTTTGTGTGCACAAACATATAAAAATAGCACACTTAAGAACCAATTTAGACAGCTTATCTGCAAAAAAAAAAAAGTTGATTTGGATAATATTTACTCTTAAAAGGTGTCTGCTTTGGATGTACGTTGGCTGTTCAAGTGCTTTTAAAGAAGCAGGATTTATTTTGATCATCTCTAGTTTGCAGCCTAAAATACAAACAAAGCGGTTTAATCAAAGTGCATTCAAATGAAAAGTTACAAATCACTTGTAAACCTCTAGTTTCTACACAGCGCTTACTGTGGTTTTCTATAGATTGGGTAAAAGCAATAACTAATACTGAAACCTGATGATAAAGTCTGTCTAGTAAAGATTTACATTATAACAAACTCCTTGTTTTTATTTAACCATCACCACTATTGTTGTGCATCTCTGTGGCCGATGCAATGCAAATCTCAATATGATGCCAGCAACCTGATGACTTTTAGATACATAAACAATAAGAATCTGGTGGGATCCTTAAGTCTCTATGAAAACATGGTTTGTTTTCCTTATTTTAGGGTAAACTCTATTAATTCTGTTTGAGTAAAAGTGACAAAGCAAAGCAAAAAAGATATTATTCAGTTGAATATACTTAAATAATTACTTTAAAAATTCAAAAATTGTTTCAACATTTTTGTGTGAAATTGTTCTGATTTCACACAAAATGTATGTATGAATGTACATACAAAATACATGTAAATTGATACATTCGTACAATTTCATGTTAAATTGTATGAATGTATCAATTTGCATTCATACAATTAGTATGAATGCAAATTCATACTATTGTATGCATTCATACAATTAGTATGAATGCATACAATTAGTATGAATGCAAATTGCATGAAAGGCATTCATACAATTTGCAATTCAAAGGTCTTCAAAAAGGTCCACCAATTGTAGCCACGTTTAGAAACACTGAGCTTAAATCAAAACTATAAATCCACAATGCAGATGTAATTAACATTAATTCACTAACCCAGCAGTAAGTAGCATAATGCAATTTTTATATCAGGAACATAAAAATATAAAGTCAGTTTACTTTCTTCCGTGCTTACTTGTTTTATAATCTATTAAAGATTCAATGTTGCTTTAAGCTTGAGGCAGTATCACTTATGAACAGTGTTGTATAAAGTACTCAAAAAATGTACTTAAGTAAAAGTAAAAATACACAGACAAAAATGTACTCTAGTAAAAGTAAAAGTACCACATTAATATTTTTACTTGAGTAAAAGTCAAAAAGTACTGGCTTTTAAAAATACTTAAGTATTAAAAGTAAAAGTACTTGCTGAATGCAATACCTAATCGCTAATACAATACCATTAAGAGTACCTATTGTATTTAATTGTAATACATCAGAAATGTGCCATTTTAACAAACAATGCCATAAATAATGCATATTTTTATTGTGTTTACTCTCTGTGA
>CAEFZX010027438.1:0-70914 GCA_903066825.1 Alfaro cultratus | reverse complement strand
GTGTTTTTCTCTCTAACTCTGTCTTTCTTAATTAATTGTTTTATATCTTTTTTTTTGATATATATATATATATATATATATATATATATATATATATATATATATATAATGAAATATGGATGAAAAAGAAGTTTTTGCTTAACAATAATTGATAGTTTCTGCTGAGGATTCTCCTCTCTCTCCGAAGGCCCAGCGGGAGCCTCTGCTCACCGTACTGTGTTTCAACTACGAGTCAAAACTAACATTTTCCTTTTTCTGCTTTTCTATCTCACTTCCAGGTGACCAAAGATGACTTCATGAACTTTGAATACATACTCTGCATGGACGAGAGCAACCTGAGGTACAGTTATTCCAACTCGCAGCATTGTTTATTTTCCCTTTCGAGTGCCGATCGCAGCTTGATGACACCTATTCACTGAAAACACCGTGTCATGTTTTAAGTGTCTCGTCTTAGTGAGAAAACACTCCGTCAGAATGGACTTGTGTTGCATTGGGAATCTATTCTGCTCATTCACATAAAAAAAAAAGAAACGTTGGTAACTTTGAGCTATAACTCACTCCCCGGTCGATGCCTCCCTTTAATGAGCAATAGCCTTTCTTAAGCTCTTTTGAAAGGTCATAGGGAGGGATATTTTTTTGCTACTTTGAACGTTTAGGGATCATTTTGAGATCACATGCCTATGGCAGATCTGATCTGTAAGCTGCTTACTGAGTTCTTTGGATGCCTCGTCTTTGCTCTTTAGCCATTTTTTTTCTTCCTCCTTCTTCCTCCCACATATTTTTGTTGCCTGACAAAGAGTTCATTAATTGTTTGTCTTCATGTTTGTACTGTTTTAGATTTGACATTATAAAGTAATAGAGATGTGTTGATTTTTTTATTTTTTTTTTGTTGCACATTACTTTCTGTAACTTTTGCACAGAGGTTTGCCCTGACATAAAGCAACTGTAAAATTTATCTAAGGATTTCAGGCAAGATTAACCACATGGATGTTTATTATAAGGAAGCTGCGTGCTGAAACCTTTAGAATTATTCTCTGCTTCGAATGAGTTTAATTTTTTTTCCCTTTACAGTGACTTAAACAAGAAGGCCAAGTCTGTGAAAAACTCCACTGCAAAGATCGAGCTTCTCGGTTCATATGATCCTCAGAACCAGCGGATCATCAAAGACCCATATTATGTAAGTATTTAAGGAAAATTGTTTTCCCTTGCTCAATTTTAAAACAAAATCACATGTGCTGTGTTTATTTTCAAGATTTCTGAGTATTAAATAGATCCTAAATTTGATGTGGTTGTGTCATGAACACGGCCGCTTAAAATAAATTTTTTCTAAATTTAATACGTGTGGTTTTCCCTCAAATTGTTTTTATGCATTGAATCTTTTTTTTTTTTTTTTTTTTTTTTTTTTAGTATAATATAAACTGAAACAGTCATCATTCACTCTATAGATTTATATAACTTAATAATCAACCTTGCTAAGAAACTTTTAGTTATTTCTGCAAGATGACGCCAGCCTGGTTCTGTGTTGAAAGCGTGTCTTAAACAGACCACTGAAAATATCTGTAATCCTATGGAATTAAAATATAACCTAACAGTTTGGAAACTTCACATTCATTAAGCAAGTGTGGAAAAACGATTCATTTTACATGACATGGGTACTTGATCTTTGCCTACATTGATGTGTAATTTTCCCAACTGGATTATTACATTCTAGCATTTATTATCTCTGAATATTTTTTTAATTGATATACATGTACAATAGTCTTTGCTTGCAGACATTATAATCCAATGGATTAATTGTTTTGGCTACATATTCATGAGAAAATAGTTTTTTTGCTTAATCTTGATAAAACAAGAGTGAAGCTTACTGCCAAAGTGGTCACATTTGAAAAAGGATTAGAAGTTCTTATTTTGACAGGATGGATTCCTGTTCAGCTCCCCCAAAGCTTTCGTAAAGGCCCTTTCTCTTCAAATGTCCAAAAGATAATGGTGGTTCGTACGGAGGCACAAACTGTCACTCCAAAATAATGTAGTACTGATGATTTAGGATAAAACGTTCTGTAACGTTTTATTGTAAAACAGCCTCTCAACAAGGCACTTTGATTTTGAGTCAACTTAAAAATACTTTTTAATTCAGGAAATTTCTTGGGTTGTGTGACTGCAGAGTCATTGAGTGAGGTTAGATTGAACACAGCTGTTATTGTTTATTTGACCTTTTCTAAAATCTCTGATAAAGATCACTGCAACCTTCCTAAAGTTTGCTTAAATACTATTGTACATATGACATTATTCTTTTTTAGCTTTTCTTTACTCAAACACAATATATCTATTAGCACTCAACTAATTTATAGAAATAAGACCTGACAGAAAATTTGTCTCTGCAAAATAGACGAAATAGATGGCATCATGAGAAAAGAACATTATTTGGAGATAGTGAAGCAATGTGTCACATCAGCCAAGAATTTAAAACTTTAAGTTGAATGCTTTCAACTCTTTTACCCATAAGACAGACATCTTTATTTGTTATCTACTTTAGCTACAGGCCTGTTTTTCTTATCTCTACATTTTTACCTTCAAATGTCGGCAAACAAAGCAACAGAACTAATAGGGTTCATATGTCTTTATTAATCAGTCATATACTCTCTTATTGAATTTTATACATTTTACTTCCCACTTTTCTCTCTAAAACACAGTTTTTCTCAGGTTTTCCCCAAATGCTGGTGGATAGAAATATCAAGAGGAATCATGTGCACCATATTGCTCCACGTACAAAACTGATAAAACAGATTGCCTGAACTTAAAATGCATAGCTGATGATGTTGATCAGCCTGTCCTTTAATGGCTGCTTCTTTTTGATTTTTTTGTTATCTAACAATATTTTGGAAAGTGTTTTTGTCTTTGGATGAACTTTGCCGTGTTCAGGTGCATGTGGTAGTTCTAGAGAGAATTCAGAGTCCAAAGGGAGACATTCGATCTTTTCTAAGCACGTTTCTTGCAATAATCAGCTCCAAAGCAAAACAGTCCAGACTGCGGTTATAAAACGGATCAATTACTAGCTTCAAAAAACATGTTTCACAACCTTTCCAGACCTGTGCTCATTGCAGTGGCTTTTTCTTTTTAACAGAATTGTAATTACTTGGACTGCAACAAAAGTCTACTTTTCGTCATTTTTTTTTTTTCTTTTAGTTTCCGATTGGTTTGGCTTTCCACGCTCCGTGGCTGGCTTGTCTCTTTTGTTCTTTACATACTCTCTCAGCAGTAGGAAGCCCAGCCAGAGGATTTGGACTGGGTTTCTTGGCTCCTTTTTACCTTTCCTGAGGATTGTGAATGAAAAAAGGCAGAAGTAGTGGAAGGTTTCAGAGCACCCAAAGCATTGATAACACATTGATGTACCTTCATGACATATCGCTGAAGATTGGTACATCTTATGTTTCCTGAAAGTATTTACAATATTCTCACAATAAATAATGTCATGTGTGGTCTTGAAGAAAGAAGTGCTGCAGATTTGTTGGCTGTAGATGATCTGTTTCTTCCTGTCTTCATCGGCTGAGTTACTCTTCTTGGAACGCCAGCCCTAAATAAAACAGTCATCATGTTAGGGTTGCGGCTGGAGGAACACATTGTGGCTCAACAGTTAGTATATCAGTGTGGACAGTTATATTAGGCATGGTTTGGCTGTCTCACTTTATTGCACAGCATTCAGGGGCTTTCTAGCTCTACTTACCAGAGCTTCTGATATGCTTTGTGGTTTTTCTTTGAATATTTAACACCACTTTGGTTGTGGACCGCCACCAACAACCCAGTTGATGACCACAAAATGAACAGGTAGACAATCAGTGTCACTGTGTCAAAATAAATGGAGACATGTATTGCTTTATTCTCTGCAGGAGGGATGAGGATAAGCTGTGCAGCCTTACAGAACGCATCATTTCCTCCTTTTTGCTGTTTTATTATCCAAATTGGGCCAGTTTTGTTATACTCCTCAACAGATTGCGTACTAGGTTTACAAAATTTGACAGCGTTCTATAATTTGGTGTTTTGTCAGATAAGCAGATAGCCTCATTCAGAAACGATCTAGCAACTGTACCCAAATTAGTATAGTTAGTTTTCTTCTAACATCCATCACAAGTATCCATAAGTGACACTGCCTATAGTATAAAGAAAAATTCTCCCAGCTGAGCAACTTCACATTGCAGATGTATTCATACTCCTTGAACTTTTTTTCACATTTTAGCACGTCATAAACACAAACCTAAATGCGTTCTATTGAGATAGGATGTAAGAGACAAACACAATTTCAGTAGTTGTGAAGTAAAAGAACAGTAACACTTTGTTTTGATTTTTTTTGTTTTAGAAGTTGGCATGTATTTGCATCTAGTCCCTACAAGTCAAAATGTTTTAAAACCACCTTTCGCTGCAGTTGCAGTTCTTTCAGAATACAATAAAAATAATCCTTTATTATTCATATAGGATAGGTACTATATATATATATATATATAAAACGTGTGAAACTGTGTTTCTTATATTTCTTATATATGTTTCTTATATTTATGCCAAATAAACTGTTTCTAAGAAGATGAAAACGTGCATAGAAGATCAATCATGCACACATTAATATAAGAATGTATGCATATTATTTGGAAGCATTGATCTAGGTTGTACATTTGGTGCTAAATTCAAGTGGACACAATTTGTATTCGTAAAAATTATGATATCCATTCATTATTTTTTTTCTCCATGTTACAGTTATGTGCCGCTTTATATTGATGTAACACAAAACTCCCAGTACAGTATGTTTGTTTGTGGTTCTTATGTGACAAAATGTTTAAGGTGAATGACATTTACTTTAACAAATATATGTTTAAATCTCAGTAGTTGAGATTTAAAAACAAGTACAGAGAATGTGCCAAATATTATTAATATTTCCTGTTTTTCTGGAATTGTTTTAAAGAACAAAACAAGGTATGTGCCAAAGCCCTCATGAACTGAAGAGACCAGAGTTTCAGAAACACTAAAGTCTCTTTTGGCTTTATGTTGGAAAAGTATTAATGTGTCTGAATTTGAGTGTGGGTTTTACCACTCAGTAAACCTCTTGGCATCTGTTTTGATTTAATTTGGTACTCAGAAAGACGGGAAAACAATTTTCTGGCTGAAAAGGTTGCTGTCATTTCACATTTTTCCCCTTTACATTCATAAGAGAGTGTTTGTCCATTTTTATCTCTCAACCCAATCCAAGTCATCATTTAATAATGTGTTATTTACTGAAGCTCGTCTTGTGTTTTATCCCTCAGGGAAGCGATGCAGACTTTGAAAATGTGTATGAACAGTGCCTGCGCTGCTGCAAAGCTTTCTTGGAGAAGAACTGCTAACAAGATTCCACCCAGAACCACATTTAAATCTAAGAGAAGAACCTGCATAATCAACCAACCTGATACATCCTGGTTGCCACAAAAGCACTTATCAATATAACTGTACCATGACTGTCAGAGATCATTACAGTCCTATGCTGCAGTATTGTAGATGTCTTAGCAGTGACATTTAAAGCAGTGCTGCTTCTTCTGGTTTACTTGGATCATTAAAGTGAATCAATCTAATTGAAAAGGTGTTTCATTTATTCACAAATCCATCTTCTTTACATGTGTAAATTTCCGCAATAGTTTAAATGTAGTTTTGTTAAAGCCTCAATAAAAATGGGTGGAGAAAAGGGTGGTGTAGTTATAAAATTTGTGAAAAATGAGAAGGGAAAAGTAATGAAATTCTTTCAGAGGGGTATTATGGAAAATCAGCGTTTGAGCTTTATATGTCGTCATAATGTTATTCCCTCTTTAAAGGCATACATGAAGTGTAGCTTTGATTCTTTGGTGAATGTTTGAGAACGTTTTGAATCTCCTGTGGTAGCCATTTGGGTTCCTTAGCGTAGGTTGATGCAGTGCACTGGCTATTTACCCAAAGCTCTTTCTTGTGGCTGTAGATCCAATTAAGCTTCTGCCTCACAAAGAACCTTTCTTCCACGCCATGCCCACATGGCTTCCGTAGACTAGCGGCAGCAGCAATTAGCAAACACCTGTTTGAACTGTGCTTCGGCTGAGTTTATCATACAGACTACTTCTAAGTCCAGCGCTCCTACAAATGGCTTTAATTGGAATCAATAGACAGCATGGAGAAATATTGTTGCATTGACATGCTGAAGGGAAATTGTTGGACGAGGTTCTTAAGAGACGGAGGCTAAATTGAAGGAGTCAGATATGGCTATGATGCAAACTCAAATTTCTTTGAAGCTGTTTTTGACACAATATTTTCAGAAAAATCTAATATAGCATAGCTATAAAAAGGCTATATGAACCTGAACCTAATAGCCTTTAAGGGAGGAAAATGTGAAAGAATACAAACTTTGTGAATCACCAAATAATTTGATTCAGCATTCAAGTCTTCTTCAGTACAGGCCTTTCTTAAAATTGTTATTCATCAGAATTATTGAATGTGGGTGTCCCTAAAACAAATGTGGCCACAATAGTATAAAATCCAGCACTGAGACATGGATCACTGCAAGAAAAGAGGGATTTTAGACGGCTATTGACACCTAGTGCTGCCGTGCACTTAGAGATTGAGGGCTATCAGCAAGAGTTTTTTTTGGCAGAATGGGAAATTGTAGGGAACTGCAAAAGATTGTCAAAAGCTATGTGTGTCCGTGTTGCCCCCTCCCCTTGGGCCTAGGTGAGGCTTTCATATTTAAAAGAAGTTGCTGGGAGCCCTGCAAATGCGAATCAACTATTGAGCACCGGCCTTTCTGCCTGTCGTTCCTGTTGTAGCTAACTCATTTTCTCTTGCTACAAAATGTGTGAAACAAGGGGTTGCTTTCAGGAGATCAGTAAATTCCAGCATTGGTATAAGATGCTTCCTGTCCAGCAAGTCTAATACTGACATTTTTCCATTATTACATATTTAACAGTTGACTGTCGTAAAAGAGGTGAGGTGATGCTGAGGTCCCTGGTAGTTGGAGGTTGCCAAATTTCTGCAGTCAGCAACGCACCTCCCATCTTCATGTGGCCTTACCTTTAGCTTAAGAACGGAGCCTGGAAAGCTTGATCCAAACCTCACATCACCAAATTCAATGAAAGGTGTCAGATGTAGTGGTGTAAAGCAGGTTGTCACTTCAGTTGTCTTTAGTGATAAATCATGGCAATCCAATAGACAAGCCTGGATTTGGCAGTTGCTAGGAGAGCAGCACTAGTCTGACTGCATTATGTTAAATGTAAAGTATAATGCTGTGGAGACTGATGCAGGGTTGTTTTTCAGCAGTTTGGCTTCACTCCTTGGTTTTAGTGAAATGATCTGGCAATTCCTCAACATACCAAGACATTTTGAACCTTTGAATGCTCCCAACTTTGTGGGAACAGTTAGATGACGACTTCCTCTTGTTCCAGCATCAATGTGCACCAATGTACATGAGAAGCAGTTCGGTGTGGAGCTGCTTCTCAGATCTGATAAGACCTTTGAGATGAAGTAGAGTAACGGCTGTGAGGTAGATCTTCTTGTCCAACATTAGTGTCTGACCTTCCAAATAATATTCTGGAATAATGGTTAAAAAAAAATTCCCATAAAGCCACTTCTAAACCTTGTGGAAAGCCTTCTTGCAGAAGAGTTAATGCTATTGCAAATGGTAGGATAATATCACATAAAACCCTACAGTTAAGAATGGGGTTTGACAAGCAAATCTTTGTGATATTCTGTTTTGCAAGTGGCTACCATTAGATTGTAGTGCCCTGGGATGTGAGCCAAATTGTCCATATACGTAATTACGGCTACAATGTTTTTGTCTTGTATTGTGCTCCTATAATCCAAGTTAGATTTTTGAAATTTCTTAAATATTAAGGAAGAAAATTAATCACTGCCATTAACTGTCATGAAATTATTCTGTTTTTTGTCAGTCGCTGCTTATTCATCAGGGTTTGTGTTACTCCTACAAGCTGTGTCTTTCCACTACCGACACAAATTACCTATCAGCCTCCTCATGGTAGACTTATGATTTCATCACAGTTGGAGATGGAGAAACAGATGTAAATCATATGTGGGTGGGGTTGAAGGAAAGATGAACCTGCTGCTTACTGGACAGTCTCCATCCATAGACAAATGTAGAACCAGAAATACCATCCGTCCATTTGCAGCTGTCAAATTATACATAGTAGAGTCAATATCCTGTTCATCTTGGAAATCAAATGTAAAATTAAATTTCTAATCAAATTCTTTTTTTGTAATGTTAATTTTGACACTAGCGCAATTCCCAATCAGTGTGGGAAAAAAAAATCAAGACATTTCTAAAAATGGTGGACACCCTAAAGACTGATACAGCATACTAGTTCAAGGGGAACCAAATAACCTTATGGTGCACCAGCCAGGTGTTGTGAATTACAGCCAGCTCTATCCAAAAGCTGTTGGAGGAAATGTCTTAACACCAAGAACACCTCAGCAAAATGAGCCTAAGGCTGCCACAGGTGCTTATGTTTCCAATAGATTTCACAAAGGATATAACTTTGTTTAAAAGATCTTTTTCTCTGACAACTCTTGACAGCATGTTAGATGGCTGTGTTAGCATGGAAAACATTTCCATCCCTGCTCCATAATTTCTACTGCAGAACATCTGTAGGCTTAACCAACATTTAAGAGCATAAAATGTTTGGTTTTGGCAGTCTTTCTCTTACCCTTGAAACATTTTAAAATATTTTGTCACTTTACAACCACACACTTCAGTGTAAGTTAAAGAATACATGGGTGGAATAAGTTTCTCTCAATCAGTGGGTTGCTGGTTCAATATCGTCCTCTCTATCATGTCTTTGGTCAAGATGCCTTGCTTTCTGATTGTGGCCGGAGAGACTGGTGGCACCTGTGAATGGCAACCTTGCCTCTGTCAGTCTGCTCCAGCATGGCTGTTTGCTAGTATGGATGTGTGTGAATACCCCCAATCAAATACCCAAAGTCTTGCCAAAAGCCAGTTGGCTGTTTTGTCAGGATCTTCAAATAAGTTTACGTCTAAATGATTAGTAGAGGGTATGTGGTAGTTTTGTCTTTGGGATGTGATTTAGTTATTATTTCTTCCACCACTTTTGTGAAGCCAAATGCAACATTATTTTCTTTCTTTATAAAATAAAATATTCTTACTAGAATCAATATTATACCCACTAAAACATGTTACATTATTAAAGATGGTCTTTAAGAAAGTATTAAATGAGAACATGTTGAGTCAAACTTTAGAAAGCATTACAACATTTAACAAAATATGACTTAATTGCCACAGTGTTCTTACGTTTCAGATTTTTGTTGGCATCAACAACAATTACAGGTGCCACTTCAGGTTGTTGAGGTGTAATTAAACAAAAACAAATTAGTATTTTAAGAATCATGTAGCCCTGCTACAGACTGGCGACCTGTCCAGTTTTTAAAAATTGTATCTTTCTCCCAACACTTCTGAAGTATTTGATACTTTGTGTTGGTCTTTCACAGCAAAAAATATTACTACTACTGCTAATAAGAATAATAATTGGTGTACTTAGTTTTTCAAGCCACTACATGTAAAGGGTACTCGATGAGTAAGTTAGCAACCCTTTACAGAAATCTGTTGTTTTACAGTGTCGATGCAATAAAACATGAAAAAATATCCTCACTTTCAACCTGGAAGGTGACCACATAAAGCTGATTTTACAACACTATTTCAAACGAAACGAGAAAAAAACCCCAAAAAAAATCCACGGCTCTCATTTGAGTTTGAACTTTTTTAGCATCTCCATCTGAAACAACACTTGGGAATTTCACCGGATCAGCTGTCCCAGGGCTCAGTCCAGTCATGCGCTCACTCAGGCAGCATTCCTCATTTTAAGATGGGAACGCAGTAGAAAATACAGCACAGAACAAAAAAGACAAATTATTTTGTAACAACCTCATAATTTATTTAAATATATCTCATTTTTAAATATATATAGATATACACTTTTACATATATAACATCTTTTTGCTAAAGGCCAGCCACATTCTTTAATGGTGGATTCTTCCTATGGTTGTGTTTACCTTATATACATTACACTCCTGGTTGGACAGATCATGACCTATGATTTATGTACCACTAAGCCATTTGACAAATAAAATACATAAACATGGTCTTTACCACACAGTACTCAGGGTTGGTCTATCCACAGGTTGGCTGTGGCTTAAAGCCACCACTTGTGTTTTTGGTTTTGCAGAAAAATGTTCTTGCAATAATTTAATGACAGTTCATTCTGAGCACAAGTGGGTGACTACACTGTCACCAGCTGGGGTCAGCTAGAACCTCTGTTTTTAGATCATGATAGTGCAGTACAAGGGCCAATGTCAACCTAAAACACTCAACAAGGGCAAAATGTCTCAAAAGGAAAGTGATTCTTGTTTCTTATTTGTTTAAGCAACATCCTTTTGAATTCCAGTGCAGTCGAAGAAAAGCCCCCACTTTGCTTATCTTTGCCAGCTTCTCCTCTCTTCACCCTTCACTTGCTCTGTGTTTTCCTTGCCTCAATGCTCCCGTGTAATGACAGCTAACCGTTGAGGCTCAGCCAAAGTGGTGACAATTTTCACCTCAGCAGAAGGGACGCGAGTGAAGCAAAACGCTGTGCCTAAAGTCAGACAGGCCGGTCAGATTTAGGCTTCCCTCTCACGGTCCAAGGCACTTTTTCACCAATGTATTTTTTTTTTGTATCTTTTCTTCTGAAGCACACATGTTTGACTTCAACCTGCAAAACAGAAAAGGCAAATGTCAGCATGACCTTCAGTCAAACAACGCTATGAAACAATCACAAATGATAAATGAGAAAACTTGGATTTGCAGCAGAGCTGAAGCTCTCACTGTGCCACTACAAGGGTCTGTGTGTGTTGATACAGCCAGCATGTTAACACTGAGAGCAAATGTCTGAGTGTTTCTTGAGCAACATGATCTACACTCTGAACTCAGTTCCAATTCATGCTGAGTTTTATGAGTTATGCCTGATTATGATGATTTGCTGTTTATGAGTTTTAGGCGGAGTGGTGGGAAGCACCTCAATTATGAGAAAAACCCTCCGTTTTATAAATGCTCCTCTGCATGGTAAAGGCAAAAACCTAACTAGCTTTGATCCATTCTTCTTTGGTAAGTTCTTGAGTTTGTTTTAAACCATTTTAGCATTAAATACTAAGATGATTTTTAGCTCAGAATAACTGGGAATTATATCGTTAGTGTGTTAATTTGCAACACAGTGCAGAGTGATTTGCTCTGGTACTGTAGAGAACTGTTGTGCTTCTTTTCCATAAATAGTCTGATCAGATGTGAACGTAAACACCAGCGATCTAAAGTTTTGAGGAGCATTTTAGAGAAAAAAAATTACAGCACAAACTTTTGACCTTTTCCTGTATTGTGCAAAATCCTTGTTTTAAAAATGGACCAACAATCATCTGAACAGACTTTCATTTAGCATAGCAAATTCCAATTCAAGTTATTTATTTACAAATTTAATAGCAGTAAACAAATTGTGGAGGACTTGTAGACATTTGTTCAGACAGTTTTCAGAGTGTAATCTTTCAATGCAATTCAGAAAAGTTGAGCAGGAAAGGCTATTTGTCAATTATTGATTGATTGCTTTGCAGTTGCACAGACAAAAGCAACAAAGTGATTTAACTACTGACATAAAATTTTGATTGTAACATTATCTGTCAAGCTACAAATACCTTCCTCTCTGTGATTGTTTTTTTTTTTTTAACTGTAGCTGTAACTACAAAAGTTAGGTTTTTAGATCTTTTTACTGCAGGAGGCTTGATCGCCTCAAGCAGCAGTGACTTCATTAGCTTATACCATAGGCTCTTTGTGTGTGTGAGTTGAAGCATTGTAGTACCTTTTGAGTATGCACGCGCTATCCCTCTGTGCACTGTGGGCTGCCTGCAAGCCGTGTGAGAAGTCGCGCACATCTTTTGAAGTCTGAGAAAGAGAAAACACAAAGAGAAAGACTGAATCGTTTTCTTTTCACGCAGTGTGTTGACGTTGGACGGTGATAGCGTTCCCTCCTGGTGCAAGAGGTCCAGGGCAATCGTGGCTTACATGAAGGTAACGTGCAGTCTCTGGTGTGGTGGTAAAGTCTGTACGCGTTCTTCCTGCACTTGGAGCTGAACACGAGTGGACCTGATGGAGAAGGAGAAACAGGGTCTTTGAACACATTTCTAACGTTTGCATCCATCTTCATCAACATCTGCTTTGTGGCTTTAGTCCAACTTTAGGAACTATCAATTTTGTGTGGGATAAGAAAATATAAGCTAACATTCAAATTGGTGGATTTGTGGTGTGCAAGTATTAGAAAATATGAAACTAGTAAATATATAATCTAAAAACATCCTAAGCAAGATCAGTTCTTCATTCTGTTTTTAATTAGACATTAAATGTAAGTTTAGCTACAAAAACACTAAAACTCCAGATATTCTGTTCTCTATCACCTCATAACTAAAGGTGGAGCACTGTATGGCAAGCCATTAGGGCCAAATATTAGCACTTTTTTCAAACTGGCTAGTTATAGAATTATGTAAAAATTACAGTTTAATTAGCCAGATTGCTGTATTTTACACCAGTGAGATGAAGTTTAAATTACTCCATATAAGCAGCAATACAAAAAACAAGCTTGATCAGTTGTTGAGCAGCAAAAAAACATCATTTTACCAAGTCATTGAAAGCTTTGTTTTATGTCATGCAGCTCAATTAACATCATTTGATGAGCGGCAGGAAAGTGACAATGGCATCTTTTTTACTTCTTAGCAGCAGAGAACAATGTCATCCAATCAATGAACGCCACTTTTTACATTAAGCAGCTCAACAATTAACACTTAGTTACAAACGGCAGAAAAATAGCCAAATATAAACAATTTATTCATCTTTTTTTTACCTCTGAGTAGCAAAAAAAGCTGTTTTATCCCTCCATTGCTTACTACCACTTCTACCATAAACAGGTTATTCAATATGAAGCTGCTTCACATAAAATGCCTTTCTGTTGGGGTTTTCAATGATGGTGGTGTCCTGCCTTAATTTTCGTTTATTTTTTTTATTGTTTTGTTACCAAATATGTTATTTGATAATAGTAACTTGTCATACTGGAACACCTCGACACAGGGGCGCTGTTAGGAATCTTGGGCCCCATGACAAAAAATTAAATTGGGCCCCCCCACGCAGCTGCTGTTAAAATTTCTTGAGTCTATCTGACCCATCAAAAGCGTCACAATTTTAAAGGCTTGCAACTGCCTTGCTTTCTTTGGTCCAATACTGATAGCTAGCACAATATTTACTGCTCATGAATTTTACATGCAACAGTCCACATCCAGTATGCAAGTAGGTTGCTTAAATGTTTTCTCTTAGTTTTAGCTTACTGAAATGTCTTTCCACAAGAGCAACAGTCAAAAGCAACATGCAAAATATACATGAAGCAATCCAGACTTCTCAAAAAATGCTATGTAGTTGTATTTTATTCAAGCTGCAGTATATAACTTCATTAAAAAATATGTTTTCTCCATATTTGTTAAAGTTGTCACCATGTCAGACAATATGTGAAAACAATCAATCTTCTCCACCTGCTCCCTGAGCTACTATTACTGGCTAAAGTAATGCAACATTCCGACCAAAACAACCAATCAGAACCAGTAGGAGGGTCTTAGCGCTGTCAATCAACCTCATTCACTCACTGCTAAATGTGCTAATGGTGGAAAAACATTCATCATTACAGGAAAAATGTTTATCTGCTGTCATTCGTAGCTATGCTATCTAGACTGAGCATTCATAACAGGCTGAGTTAGCTGCAGCATAGGGATGAGCAGCCACATGAGATTGTGATTGACAGCACTAAAACTCTCCTGTCTCTGATTTGCTGTTTCTAGATAGTGCTGGGAGAAGGCAGAGGAAATAGATTTTTCACAGATTATCTCTCATGCCATACTGTCACAACATAATGACAGTTTTAACATGTAAAAACAATGTTTTATAAAAGTTACATACTGCAGCTTTAATTTCTCTTAGGAGAGGGCAGGTCAGGAGGGCTAGAGCTGCTGCTGACTGACCCATCTGTTGTTAAATGTGATAAAAGGTACAGGTACAAGTTCAATATATATGAATATGTTGGTCATTTCTTTCCTTAATTCATTAATGTTAGTGAAATGGAAGCAAACAGTAGTCTGTAGCTAAAGCTAACTATGCTGAATGGTTGATAATCTCACACAGTCTACCCACCTCTCAGAGAAAAACTGGGTTACAAATTGACACTTTCACCTTTTTCTCTCCCTGTCTCTTTATTTTTTGAAAACCTGACTTTATTATTTTTCTTGGCAGCATAGTAATTTTCAGAAAACACAATATAATTAATTCTGTAATTTACAGGACTCAATTTTCAAAATTTCTATGAACAAAAAAATCAAAAACAAACAAAAAAGTTGTGGACGGGCCACTGTTGGTCAGGGGCCCTTGAAATTGTCATAATGTTCGAGTCGCCCCTGCCTCGACAAAGTGCTGTTGGTGGCCGGCCAGCAGTAGTGAACAAACCGGAAGTTTTATTTTAATATGTTGGCTGTACTGAAACAGGAAGTGCAATAATGGGCACAAATAGCTTGCCATAGAACTCTTCAGTCCCTCAGTGGGAAAAATATCAGACTCAAACTGAAAACATATCTTAGAAAAGAGAAACATTTTAACAGGTTCTTACCTGTGAAATATTTAATTATTCTCTCTTTCATTTTATAATCAGTGGGGGTTAAAACTGCGGGAGGAGAGAAAAAGAGAGAAAAGGTTACACAATAATTAAATGAAGGATATCTTGGCTAACACCAGCACAAAAAAACAAACAAAAAAAACTTATACGCCATGCTATTGTCACAGTGATTTATTTGAGCGTCATCGTCCTGCCACTCACCCAGAGCCTGGTTCCCTTTGTCCGTCTTGCCGCGGAAGTCCCTCTGCTCTACCGACGCGCTGCCCACCGCCCGCGGCGTCAGCGGGGCTTCCGTTCTTGTTGCGTGTCGACCCCGGTTATCCTCCACGTGCTTCATGATCTCCACCATCCGCCTCAAACTCTGCGGCGCGTCCCCGCCGGCCGCCGCGGTGGGCGCGCTCTCGCCGCAGTGCTCGGTCAGAGCGCACATCAATAACAGCAGTCCCACAACGACGGGTTTGCGCGGTGCGCTCATAGCTCCAGTGTAGTGAGGAAAGTGGAAAGTGGACGCCAGGAGGAAAAAACCCCAAAAAACCTCTTTTCTTTTTGGAGACCTGAGGGATGAGATTGAGGACGAATTTTAACTATTGGTACTTTTAAATGACCAGAATAATATTTTAAAGTAGAAGCCTAACATATCCATGCAACTTCACGTACGGTTAGCTCAAACATCTTAGTTATTCAACAATAAAATCATGAAATAAACAACACTTTTTTTAATAAGTATGTTTTTTTAAATACAGTTTTAGTTGTGAAAAGTGTCATTACCTTTTCAAAGTTCTCTTACGCTCTGACTGCGTCCGGTGCGTCCTGCCAAAACGATGCACATGTGCGTAACTTTTTTTTTTTTTTTTCTCTCTGTTGCGTTACTGTTCTGATCCCAATAAGTGTTCACTTTTTTAAAAAGTCGGTTCCTGTTTGCGTAGAGTTAAAGCTACGGAAGTCATATGTGTGGTCGCTGATGGTTGGTGATCATCCTCCAAAGAAGAAGAAGAAGCTGATATTATCCCGTGTGGCTCTCCAAGTTCCAAGTTGGCCCCCTCTTGTGCGTCCAGTCGCTTTTTATTCTATCTCCCCGACGGCGGGGGGAGAGGACTGTCCCCAGTGGACTACTCCACAAATTTATGTGGTAATTATAGGAAACGGTACCTGAAGAGGAGAGTTAACACGAGCTGTCCGATCATCCCTTGAATGCTGTGTCAAGTTTACTGAGCCCCCCCCCCTCCCTCTCCTCCTTTCCGTTACTCCATTTATCTGTGCGATATACGCGGTTACAGGAAGCGTCTGTCTTCCACTAATACTTCCACTGAAATTTCCAATCAGCCCAGCGTGCAGCGCAGATGCAGCACATCTTAGTGGAAATGCTGCCATGTGCTTCTTGGGATCCTCATAACCTCATTTAGAGCCATTGCGCGCTTTACATCCGTCATGGAAAATTTAAACCCAATTATGCACCTTTTAGGGGCAATTCTTTGAAAATTGATTGTTTTGTCTGTTTTTTTTTTTTTTTAATTATTATTATTATTATTCGTTCCCGGTGGTTTCTCGACAGAGCAAGCCTTTGGTCGAGGCTCGTCCTCGCTGGAGATTAGTGTGCACTGGCCTGCTGCTGGGGCTGGAGCAGCTTTCTTAAAAAGTCGGGGCGTGCGAGTGGCTCCCACGCCCACCACTTCAAATCTCACAAACCTGCAAGGGGAGACATAACTTTGAGAAGAAATAATTCATTCACCCCAACTTCGCTACCTAATTGAAAGCAGGATACAGAAAGCTTATGAGCTACTTGGAATCTTTATGAAACCAACCCAAATATCTGGCGCATAGTTTGCTTCTTTTTTTGTGTGCGTCATAATCGGATAACAGCATTTTATGAACATAGTCTTGTCATTTCCCTGCAAAGTTCAGCGAGGAAACGACCTTGCCGCCTTGATTAAAAGAACAAACTCTCGGTGCTGAAAGGACAGCGCACTGTCACCATTCTCCGAAGTTCTTTACTACAGAACTGTGCTTTTTTTTTTTAACGCATTCCTGGCACAAAGTTTTTAAAAGGGTGGCCAGAGGCTTAGTGGCCGACGAGAAGAGAGTTACTCTTTACAAATAAACGATGACAAAATATAGGCGATATCTGGTTTCCTTGCTGATTCACACCGTGATCAGCAGATTCGACCCTGTCGTTTTGGGAATCGGTAGTCAAACTTACTTCAAGGCTCATGAGAAAAACCACTGAGGCAGCAACATATTTGCTTTCCAATGATCACGTGCCAGCAGATTTAGAGCAGAGATTTGCGTACGAAGAGAGTTAATGGGGTCTGACTGCATTTCTATGAAAATCTTATCACGTATCAGCTGAGGTGTTTAAACGATGACAATTTTCTGTAAACTGGTGAGATGGTTCTTCTGGAAAATTCTGGTAGCTCTACAGTTGCTGAAGAACTCATATCAGGTCATGTTTACGTCCCTAAATGGTGTAAGTTGCTGCCATGTGATTGGTTGATTCTCTATTTGTGTTAACACGTGAGAGCAGTTTCAGCAGAGGGCGTCATTCTGCAGTCGCTGCACACACTCATGCTGTTCACATTAGCAAATCCTCAGCAGTGCACTGAGCCAGCATGTTTGAGGAAATTTGACTCATGAGATATTTACATACAAATTGATAACCAAAGTACTATTGTGAAAACCAATCAGATCAAATTACACCACAGGATCCACGTCTGCTTTGTTGGTCAGCTGTGTGCCTTGCATCATAACAGATCTCACTCACCGAAGTCGCTGTGTAGCACAGGAAGGGTGAGGGGTTAGAAAAACTTAAATAGAAAATAAAGAAAAAACATGCTTGAGACACAAGACCTGGAAACTTTGTCCGACCTTTCCAGAAAGACAAAAAGAAACCCAATAAGGGTTGGCTTAGATCACAAATAAAGGTGAACAAAGTTCATATTTTAATTTTTTTCTAGCATTCTGAGTGAATGAAAAGAGCAAAAAGAGTCTTCGAATCATGCATTTTGCAGCTCACCGCTGCTGGAAATATCCGAGAATCCTTTCTGTTTCTCATTATGTCTTTATGAGTCACATTTTTACATGCAAAAGAAGTTATGAAAGACTTAAGAAAACGTACCATTTGAATATTACCTTGCTTAACCTCAATAATAACCTTAGTCAACTTTCCTCAGTGGTCACATGTGAAACAATGCTCTCTGCCGTGTTTCGTTCAGTAAGTCAGGCTCATGTGAGTTCAAGTGAACCATGAACGGTAAAATTTCCCAGATCCAATGGGGTAGTGTTGCTTCTTTCAATATCATATTGTCACACTTTCTATTTCCAAATGACCTTTCAATGACCTTTCTGCAGTTTATTTGCTTGTCATTAGCAGATGTTATCATCCTTCCAGGAACGTGGTTGTTTCTTGTCCAAGTTGATTCATTCTCTTTTTGACTTTGAGAAATGGACTTTGTTCCATTCTTTTATAAACGTTGAAATTTATTTAGCATTTTTTTTCTGTCTTTTTTTCCCCTCTTCATTTGTGGGGTTGGCTAAACTCACAGCACTAATGATTATGACTTTTAAAGTGAACTCTGGGCTTGAAAACACATTTTCTAAATTAGGTGAAAACAGGAACAGGAACTTTCAATTGGTGTTTCATAAAAAAACATCTGTGGAAAAAATATTCATATAAACAGATGTTTTAATAATTCATTTCTGTTTTTCTTTTTCTCAAATTAAAAAAATGATGTGAACCATTCACAATTACTGTAGAACACAATTATTTTTGCAAAAGCATACAATATGGGGAAGAGGTTTACATATACCCATCATCAGATGAGGTCTTGAGCACTATTGTTATCAAAAATCAGAAAGTCCATTTGGGTTTTGTTTTCTGCCACAGACTCAAGCTTAAGCATAGTTTATATATTTTCACTAACACTGAGATAACCACCATTCCAGAGACCTAATGTAACAAGTTTTTTTTGTCCTGTCCTATTGTTAGCATGTTTTTTTCCCTGCGGTTTTGTGATCATTTTCTTCCTAAATTCAATTGTTCACCTGCTGATTTGAGGTAAATAGCTTTTACTGGCAGTGAAACACAACTTCAGCATGACACGGCCACAACCACACTTGACATTAGGTGCAGTGTTTCTTTAAGTTTGAAATGCTCCCTCCAAAACTCCTCAAAACTTTGTCTAATTTTTTTGTCTCATCTAAAATATGTCTTTGTGAAGATATATTTTTGTCAAGTTTCCTAGTTGAGTATAGCTAAAGGCTGTGCTCATCCACTCTACCTAAAGGAAAAGAAGATGATAATAAATAACTTGTTTCAAATGCTACCCTGGGCAGCGGCCCGTACGGCACACAGCAAAGCACAAAGATCCAAAACACAGATTAAATTTGGCTTAGAATGGATAAGGTAGGATAATGATAGATGTCTGAAATTTCTGGACCTTTTTTAAAATCCAAATCATTTCCAGAAAAAACAAATAATATAAGTAAACTAGATCAATTCTGCCAATAAGAGTGGTCTGATATCCTGCCACAATCATGCTAAAATCTTATTGATAGTAACAAAATGGGTTTCAATATGACTTGCAGGCACATGAAGACTGCATGTGAACTGCTGCATATATCTATATATTGTGGTCATTCAAAAAGAAACTAATTTTAGTACTTAGACATTCAATATTTTATTTCTAATTTAACATTTGGGTTTTTTAAAATTTGTTTTGTACAACAGCAATTCCTTTTCTTAGCATGGCGATCATCCTTTTCTCATTTAAAAGCAGTAGATAAGTGAAGCTGTTACAGTTAAAGTATGCTTTCATTAAATGTGACTCAGTCTTTTCATATTCTAAATATTCTAAATATTTTTCTTTATTTTGGTTTTATTTTTGAAAACTGTTTTTTCATGCTCTGGGATCTTATTAATATTCTTATTAATACTTAAAAAAAACATTCTAGAATACTAGCTTCAATGCTGACAAAAATCTTTCATCACATTTGACCTTACTCTTTTATTTTGTCCTACACTTCATAAAAAAACATGGAACGGTATGACATGAATTCTCTGTATTGTGTGACATCACTTTACAATGTTATCATATACAGTTGCAAATCAATTCTGGAGTCTCTGCTTTCACTTGTGACATCATTTGTCTATTATGAGAGACATCAGTATACACCGACGTCCTTGAAATTTTGTACACATTCTAGAATCTTGGCCTATGCTTGCGACATCATCGTTCTCCAATGGGTGACATCACCTTGACTTTGGCCAAAAAGATCTGGAATTTTGGCCATTGTCTGTGACATTGCTTTTGACTTTTGCTTGTGACATTTGTTGACATAAGTCTTTCAGAGGTTTCCAGAATTTAGATTTTTAACTGTGACTGGATTGCTTTACGACATGCAAGACTCTTTTGTCATGTCCTTGAATTTTTAAAATCATTCTGGAATGCTTTGACGTGTGAGATCATTCTTCTATGATGTGTGACATCATTCTACCATGTTATTCGTAAAATTTCTGAAAACATTCTAGAAGCCTGGTTTTTGCTTTTAGCAGTGTTCCTTCACTCTAATGGTTACTTGAAGCCAAGTGTGCTGCTGTTCAACCATGTCTTCCCTTGCAGGATCGATTCTTTTCTGCACAGTTGTATTTTTGAAAGAAGCCACTTTAAAAAAAGAAGGTAAACTGTTGCCATTAGTTTTGTGTCGACATATTTCAATGCAGCACTTCTGGTGTGTGTTAATGGCAGGAACTGACGCAAGCGCGCTGCTGTGTATTTCAGTTAAAGTTTCGTTAGATGGCTTCACACACTGTGGTGGGAACATGATTCTGTTTTATGTTCTTTGCTTCTTGGACGCTCTCAGTCATCCTTACTGCAGCTGAGACTTTTCTCCTGAAATATTTGTTGTCTTAAAAGCTTTAATTTATGCATAATACACTTGAAAGCAATTTTCTTTCACGTGAGAGGTTTTTTCTTTTAATGCAAAATAATACCGGCTTCCTGCTTTATTTGGCGGTAACTTAACCAAAAGAAACAATCAGTTCTCTAATTACAGTGTGATCTCAAACACTTTAAAGACTTTAGAACCTCGCGTGTGCATATGAAATAATTGCAAAAAAGTTTTTAAAAAAAACGTAAAGAAAGTTTCGTAACTTTGAGCCATTGCAGAAATATGATTAGTATGTTTTGATATAAAGTGAGGATCTTAATCTGTTTGTGACAAATGCATCTTTTTATTCTTCTCAGTTATCTAATAAACCAGCATGATGTGTTGCCATAGAAACCAGAGTCAGAAATACTTTTTTCTCACAATTAAAATCTTGACCATGCAAGACATACAGACAGAAGCTTGTTGCTGACAATCTAACAAACATTTTATGAGCTATGTAAATTAACCAAAGATGTATTCTAAGTGTGAAGAAAAATAGTCAAAACACTTGACAAAAATGTAATGTTGAAGGAGAAACCATAATAAATGTTTTCTGCTGATATTTTCACCTGCTGACAGAATCTGACTTGTAGATGACGATTGTGCTTATTATCCCAACTCTTACTCTGTAAAATAGGTAGAACTTTACATTGTTTTCACACGTCAAGAAGTTCATGTCTGTGTTTATCAGGGGTTTTTATAGACATCTATAACAATCAAGAGCAAATACCTCCTTGAAGGCTGAACATAGTTTTTTCAATCTAACACCTCACAGACCAGCTGAAATGGTGTAGTAGGAGTATGAAGAAAATAGTTAAGGGTTTAAAATCTTTTTGTAAAACAAAGTAATATTGAAAATCTTTTCCCTTTACTTTAGGTTCATATTGCAAAAAAAATAAAATGTCTGAATTAAGAAAATATACAATTAAAGTTTTTCTAAACTTTATATGAATGTCACAAAGGTATGGCTTTTGAGAAAGAGTGTGACATTTTGTTGAATTAACTAAGGCAGGTTGGTAATAAAGCTTGGACCATGTTTCACTCTGGTCACTTGTCTTCTGTTTGTAGTCTCTTTGGATGTGATCATTCAGGAGCTTCTAGATGAGTAGCCTATTAATTTATTTTTACATATTTTACACCAATGTAGAAATAAATAATTTTAATTCAGTCGTAGGAAAAAGTTGATCTGCTTTATGTCAGAAGTCTGATTGCCTCAATGCTGTTAACTTTTTTTTTTTATCAGTCCTCCATTTAATGCGTCAAATCAGAGTTTAATCAAAAATGAAATTTAATGGAGAGCAGGGAATGTTTACAATTATCTATAAGTTTCTTGCATACTCATCTGTTAAGTCATTATAAAGAAGTTTAATAGACCTCCCATTTTCACTCTTCTGTTTTCACTTACGCCAGGTGATTGATCTTTTCACAACTGTGGAGGGAAATAGGGGCCGTGTTTGACTGACAGCTTCCAGAAGGATCTAAGGGATTTAAGTAGATTCCCCAGTAAGGGTCAGTCAGTTTCCCAATGTAACATTTTACAATTACAATCCTATGCAATTGTAATTTGTTTAAGATGTTTTTCAAATTCAATAATCTTAAAATAAATGTCTGATGTCAAAATGAAAAATGAGTGTGCATTTTCCTGATTGCAAAATCACACAGGTTGCAAGTGGTTGCAATTTTGGCACGGCTATGAAAATACAATTTTTCATCCAAAACGGCCAAATGCAAGCAATGTGTTAATACTTGACACAGTGAGGTTAGATTTACAAAGAGGAGAAAGTACAGTAGCTTGTTCCAAATACGCAAAGATTAGTGCAACCATAAACACCTAAAAATAACAACAATAAACTGTAATGGATATAAATCTTTAAGAGCTAATCTAATGTCAGAAAGTGAGGGTGGAACAATATGTTTAAATATCTGGTTTTAACTCAATGTAAAACCCCAATCTTTCTAAGGAAAAAAAGAAAGGTTACAGTGTAGATTCAGTCAGTGAAATCAGTATTCACCATTAAAAAAATCCATCTTATTCTCGTTTTCTCGTGTTCCCTTCACATGGTCCTTTCACAAACATCCTACCTGATAGTTATCAGAGTCTCTAGAGCATTTCTGCAGAATGTGTGCACTTTCCTTTTGTTGTCAACGTGTTCCTAGATCTGTTTGCTTGTTACAGTAAATTCATGTTTATCAGTTGATAGACTTGATTAGTGCTTTGAAGGAAAGGAGAGTTTTACAAAACTGATACACAAGTTTCTCACTTACCCCAAGATCCAGTTTAGGCACTGATGAAAATTACTCTTTGGAAATAAATTCCAGTCCTTGTCTAGTCGAAGCTCTGGAAATCATCTAGTAAGTCGCGATTACCAATAGCGTGTGCATATGTCTACAAAAATCTCAGTAATTTTTTGAAAGACAACATTCTGCTGATAGTTAAACATGGAGTTGGTAGTGTGATGGTCCGGGGATGGTTTGCTAATTGTGCAAGTTAGATATACACTGATCAAACTAACTGAATCAGAATCATGACATTTGATTTATTGGTCGGAAGATTCCTGTGTTCATTTGGGGACAGCCACCCTGTAATAGTTTTTGAAGTAAATGTTAGCCCTTGTGACAGAACATGGATATTAATTTGATTCTGGTCTTTCACGCGTGTCGATGCAGCCGCCGACATCATGCAGCACAAGTCTGGGCCTCATGTTCCCACAGTCTTCTCCGGTTAAAAACATTAAGGAGGAAATCACCTCCACTTGAGCCAATACTGTCCCATTTCCCTACTCGGTTGGCTGCCTTTTTCTTTTGATCATTCTGCAGTTTATCTTCTCCCACCGCTTTTCTTTGAATAATCACCTCTAATGTGTGTTTGCTATTATCAGATTATTATCCCGTTGAGTGCATGTGTGCGATGCTTGGACTGAACATGACGTTCTCGCTTGCAGACATGATTGGGATCCTGTCTTTGGCCCACACTTGAATGGAGCATTTGTTTGCAGCACGTTATTAGGGAGGTTTTTGGGGATAATTGCTAAGACATGCTTTTTTTTTATTAAACTTATATTCTTGCCTCCAAACTGTAACAAAAAATGTTTTCTGGGGTTTGGTTTAGGTCCTTATTTTCTTAACTATTGGGGTTTTTTAATTAATATCCCACAATGCTCATAAAATAATTGTTTATAAGTTCAAAGTCAATGAATGTTCCAGGATGATACATTCAACCAACACTCTCAAACATTGATTCCATATCAAAAACAAAAACTTGGTCATTTAGCTGTTTAAACTCCAGAGACCACGTCAAAACTGCAGGTAAACCTCAGGATTAGAGTTAGCACACCTGGCGGGAGGAGTATTTTATCCTTTTTGACAACTCCTTAATACAATGTTAGTATTACTAGATGTTAGGAGCTGCTGTTAAAAAAGAGCAGTCCCTCCAACTTGTGTCATTTGCAACAGTGAATGGGAAATAAGAATGCATACAAAACAGACAATTTTAGCAGAAACATCTGCAAACATTGAGCTCTGTATGACTGAGCTGATTATACTGGCTACAGAGAGGCTGCTGACATTCTGCTGCACTTACTCATTGTCATCTCATGAACAAAGACAAGGTTTAGCACAGTTTCTCAAATTCCCCCAAAATTCCTGTTTTCTGTCTTGTTAATCATCATGGTCCTCCTCTTCCTCTTGGCATGCCACCTGCCTGAGTGCTTCATTGATTTACATCCATCCTCACTCCACCAACGCTGCTTTTACTTCTGGAATGGATTTTCCAAAGTTTGCAAAATGTCACTCACTTGAAGCCAATATTGGTAATCAATGACATTTGCTACACCACTGCTTAACTTTTACCTTCTGTGCTCACCACAGGACTCCATTAGTCCAGTGCAGGAGGAAGCATTTTAGACACAGAGAAACTGGATGAGATAATAGGTGTCTAAATAGGTGAAAATTAACAGCCTATAAAACAAATAGTTTCCAGCCTCTTCTGTCTAGAAACGCATACAGTTCCTAAAGGGATTCAAACTTAAGGTGTAAACAATTTTAAATCAATTGCAGGCATGACTGTTAAGTCTGTGATGAAATACACCTTCAGTTTTGAGTTGTGGTCTGTTCATCACAATAAGAATGTACTCTCTGGACACTACGACATTCTGTCATTTTCCATTGCATTTTCTCAACATCTGCAAACAATCAAACTGGTTTTCAAATGATCAGATATTTTCTCTGAGGCAAAAACTTTATCTTTCTTGACCTCTCAACTATGTTTCTCCAGTTCAATGCCGCCACATTTTGGACAAGTTCATCTTTGCACTTGTGCCAAAGTCCCAGATCGCTTATGAGGATGATTGTCATTACTTCTGCTAAGCTGAAGCTACAAATTTAAAAACAACCAAAAATGGCTACTTAGTCTCACATTGCACCCGTCTATCAACATGGGTAAAGTAGAAGCCAGATATTCATTGAATGGAAAGATGTATAACCATGCCCTGTTTCCCTCAATATCTGACATTTAGCCAGACCAAACCTTTCCTGCTAGGCCGGTCATGGTTACCAAAATTACATTTAAACATGCTAAATACTTGAATATTAGAGAGGGACTTTCTTTTAAAGAAATGCTTTTATTACTTCACCATGGCAATGGGAGTAGGAGTTTGCCCTACTATTGGTAAGTCACTTTTTTTGATTCGCATTAATTTGAATGTTATTCGTTCTGTAATTTATGTCATATGTTCTTAACACCAGATCTTAGTTCATGTTTCTATTTTATTCTTCCCTTCAGTATTGTGTTAATTTTACTTCCTGTTTATTCCTGCCTGACTTGGTCCTCATTTTGCTGTCTCCTATGTGATTTCCCTTTGAGTTTCTTCCAATTTGTATTGACTGACTTTCTTCAGCTCGACTATAAATATGGGGGAATCAGCATCATGTTGTTTGGGTGTTTTGCTGCAGGAGGGACTTGTACACGTCACAAAAAACATGGCGTCATAATTATGTGAACATTTTTGAAACAATCTCAATGCATCAGTGAGATGACTGAAAATTTTTCTTCCAAATATGCAATACACCAAGCATTCCACCAAATTAGTTATAAAGTGGCTTAAAGACAACAAAATCAGGCAGAAAAACAAAAACAACAACACAGAATGCAGTTTAATAAAGGACCGAACAAAATAAAAACACATTTAACAAAGCTAAAATGATTTAAAAATGTAAAAAAAAACACAGTGATTTGCAGATTACTGTAACACAAAATACATCTGACTGTATAAAAGTTTCTCAAATAGCTCAAATAATGAAATGATTTTCTTTGGCCGTCTGCTTTTTCTTTGGTCTTGACTTATTTTGCCTTTGGCGTATCAGAACCACTGCTTGGCTTGCAAAGCTACAAATCAGCAAGAGGGAGTTAAGTCAAAGTTCTGCCAAAATCAGTTGGTCTAGAGGTGATGTCTCATAAAACAGATGAGAAAAGGCTGTGGAGTCTTTTTGTTTTGGCAGAATTGCAATTCTTTATTTCAGAAAGTCAATGAACTGCTTTTGCGTAGCAGTTTTTCAGGCTTAGTGATCACTCAAAGCAAATGTAAAACCATACGCACTGATTTACACACATTCATACCACATAGGTTGCTGGAGAACTCTTGAAAATACTGACTGGGGGAAACTGGGATTCCAACAAGCTTCTTTATTTGACCAACTCTCGTCAAATAAGAACCACTCCAGTCCTGGGTTGATTTAAGTCAGCAGGTTAGTGTGATTGGTTTGTACACAGGGTTAGATTTCCAACCCAGAAGGTGTAATAAAGTCACTGATGTCTAACACTAAGGCTACCAAACAGTTGAATGAAAATAAGAGTAACCCTTTATCTGGATTATTAAACAAGCATTTGTTGAGGTTTAATTTTTTGGTTTATATATTTCTGCTTAATTCTGATTTTAAAATGGAGCAGATTGAGGAAAATAAAAACAATAACCACCAGTTCCTGATTAACACGTTTCTCCCACAAGAACAATTAATTCAACCTCCAGCCCAGGTTACTCAGAATTGCTGACATGGGATCTAAAGGCCTGAGGAAGAGAGAGAGCAACAAGTAAAAGATGAGTTTGCATCATCTCAACACTTGTACTGCGAATGTTTGAGAGAGTGAAGGCTTTTAAAATGAAATTTCCCCAGAGAAAATAAGTGGTATTGTTTTGTATCACATTAAAAAGGAAAGTGTCCTTCCTTCGTCTTGCATGCACCCGTGGATATCTGAGGATGCCAGAGATAGGAAGCAGAGGAAGAAAAAAATCTGAAATGCTCTCAGAGGAATACAATTTGTATCTGATTTGGTATTAGATCAGAGGCTTTAATTAATTCCTAGAAGCCTCTTCCTTGACAACAGTGTATTCTCTAGAAAAGGTCTCACCATCACTGTGCGGAAAATGCACTCAGGCATGGATCAGTTACTTCAGCATGCAGCATTCACTGGAAGAACTGTGGAACCATTATCTGTGACGACACAATTCCTAGATTTTCAGCTTTGTGATCTCATAACAAGAAGCAAGTTTATGTTTTAATCAGTAAAATTGACTAGTTGTAGGGGAAAAAATTAGAAGCACTCTTGGAGTCATTTCCTTGATTAGCAAGGTGCAAAAATCTACAGGCTTCTATGTGAGTGATGAAGGATTCTTGATCTTAAATATTTAAATGATCAAAAAAAAAAGGGAGCCAAATAGGTTGATTGCAAAGGCACAGGTCTTTGCAATCACAGGTCAATAATCATTCATTTGCCATTGTAAATTGGCAAATGAATGGCGGATGTGTTCATGTTCATCCGACCTGAACACACATCTGAGATCAGGTTGGATGTGACTTCAGCATGGTGGCAAATTAAATGTATATATATATACGATGTATATATATATACTGTACGTATTTCACAGAGACAGTTTGTCTCTGTGAAAAAAAAAGTAGAAACGTAAAGATGGATATGTGTATGAAACTATGTTCCAATCTTCATGAAATAAGGCAAATCAAGGTAATTTGCATAGCATATTTCAAAAATGCAAGTCAAAGTGCTTTGCATGATGAAAACATCAAACAACAACAACAACAACTCCAGTTACATTCCAGCAGGCATGAAACAGGAAAGTAATGAAAAGTTAGAACGCAGACTAAAACTAATGATTTTCTAACAATATTGGTCAAAGGCAACTCTAAAGAAAAAGGTAAGGTAATTTTATTTATATAGCACATTTTTAGAAACAAAAAGACTAATCTTCTAAAATACTATTTACAAGAAGTGAGAAGGTAAGAATAAAATAGACAATTTTGTACATGCTTTGCTCATTTTAGAGAAAATTGAGGAAAATAAAGACAATGTTTTCTTCTATGTCAGTTTTTCTTTGCCTGCACTGAGAGAATAGTTGATCCCATTTCTGGCCTGTTCCTGGAGAATCAACTGATTCTTTTTTATTTCAAAGTATTTAATGGGTTTTGTGGTTTACCCTACCCACAGCAGGAACATGAATTATATTGTTAAATATGTGAGATGTTCCCATCCCTTCCCATCATCTTCATTTCATATGTACAATTTTCCCCATTTTCACATGCAGACGCTGAGTTTATGTTGCATCACCGTAGTGTTGACAAGAGAATTATTTACATTTTTTTTTTTCAAATCTCATAAATGAAACCGGATATTCCCTTTGGCTGTAATGCAAACTCATACACATAACAGATGATGCAGACACATAGGAAATGCAAAGTCATTACACTCCATTCTGCTGTAGCCGATTTGAACAGCCAAGAGATGCAAACTAAATGCCATATATTTATTATTTCCTAATACTTTTCTTTTTGTTAAACCTTATTGATGAAATCCGTGTGATGTTGAGCTAAAAAAAAAAAAGCCAAACAAAAAAACTAAAAATACTTCTTAGAACTTTGTAAAGATATGGGTATTAGTTCAAATGAATGCAGAATTTTTTAGTAAAAGGAAAGTGACAAGCATCTCATTGTCTCATCGCTCTTTGTCCGTAACGTTTTACAATGTAAGGAAGTTCTTTCACTTAATCACATGAGAGAAACTTAAACAGTTTAATAGAAAAATTCCTTGAGTATAAAAGCGTGGATTAATTTAAAAAAATAATGTGATAGCAACCACCTTAAAAACATAAACTGTTTGAGCGCCGGTATTTCTGTTAAGAAAAAAGTACAGTAACATATATGATTGACCATTTTATGTTTATTTAAGTTTATGAACGTGAAATTAAAATTATGACGTGGCTTTTGCCTAGTTCAGGATGTTATTGCTTGTTAATCTTATGATGACTGATAGTACTTCTTTAAAAGCTTCATTTGAATAGATCGTACCAGTGAGCTGCAGCGAGGCCCACATTCACGCAGGTATCCAGTTCATCTCCATGGTGGTCCAATGTGATCCTTCTGCCTTCAGGAGGCATATCCCTCAAAGCAACTTGTTTCACATAAAATTGTGGTTATTTGTTGCTCGTTCTCTTAAAATGAAGAGTCACACTCTGAACAAACTAATGTGAAAAACTCAAACCATTTTGAAAGAAAAAACAACGTCCCCGAAAGCTCTCCTGAAGGGAGGAGATCTCAGCATGTTTAATAAAGTGTTTTATGATCTGTTTGGGAAAATGGAAATTGCTCTTGTCATCAAGTGACATGTGAGAAGCATAATTGAAAAATATCGCACACCAAGGACTTTAAGAAAACGCTGATCTCTTAAAGTAGGCTTCAAGAAATAGAGTAAAAGGTTGCACAGTTTGACTTCATTATCTTATGGGTCTTTCTCAAAATAAGCCCTCATTTAAACTTTATAAAAATACGGACAGTTATGGGAGAAAAGGGAATGTGAATTTAAAGACATTAGATCATTTAACAAATGCCAGATTTTTCTGCTGGGGAATTATTATTTATTCTTTTTAAAGTTAGTATTACCAATGGCTTTTTCATCAATATTATCCTTATCTCCATTTCCCATTTCACCTTATGTTCCATATTCCTCATTATCACACCGGCTTCCACTGACCTCATCATCCACTGCGGTTCATATTCCTATCACTTTCTTACTCTGTGCTCTGTGTCCTGGCTTCACCTTTAGTGGACAATCAGTGTATTGGGATTGTTCATCTTCAGCGCCTGGATTTCTTGTTATGTTAAATCCACAGTATATTGAAGTTAAGCTACCTAATCTTTTCTGGTTTGTAATGTGACTATTTGAACCTACTAACTCTGGTCATTATTTATGTTCCGATTATTTTTTTTTCAATCATTAATTACCATTTAAAATACTTTAAAAAGAAAATTAGTCCAAATATTAGTGATATCTGTGAACCCGTTGTCAGGCCTAAAAGGTCATAGTTTATTTGATCTTTTTATTACTTCCTGGTACTCCGTGTTCCTAACCATAGTGATGAACCAATAAATTTAATCAGTGGCACAAAACTCTGGAATTACCTGAGCAGATTTCTTTTATCACAATATGATTCAAAAGTTCTTATCTCTGCATGATACTTACGGTACTTTAATGGGCTCATGATTGGTCATTTTACATATTTTTGTAAGGTGTGACATTGTCTTCTTCTTCTACTTTTTGTTTAATGGTGGTTAGCAAATGTCTTCATACAGCATTATCACCTGGTACCACAAGCTGGTATAGAGTGTAGACCACGTCTTACCAGGAAAAACAAAACAAAAAAAAAGTCCTATCATACATTTACACAGTCTTAGAAATTGAATCTAGCTTAAAGCTTTCCTTAGTGGAAATCTTACATTTTTAAGTGTCACAACCAAAAATATCAATATTATTTATAGGGATTTTATGTGACAGTTGAAAACAATGTAATGTATAATTCAAATTCAAACTTTTAAGAAAAAAAAACGAGTCAAGCAAGTGGTTTGGTTTGCATTTATGTTCAGCCCCTTTAATATAATGCCTAAAAAATCAGGTCCAATAATTTCTTTCATGTTTCATGTTTTCTTTTTTTATTGACTTGTGTCTAACTGGGTCTTGGCGATATAAAGTCTAACATTTTCTCAAGTGACTCTGGCCTTCTAATACTGCTCATAATTCAGAACTTTATATAAGAAGAAAAAACCCCCACAAAATTAAAACCTAATGTCCCAACTTTTTTCTTCTCTCCTGATGATATTTAATTTATTTTCCAGATTTCCAATTTTATAGTAGAGTAGAACTATAACAGCAAGAAAATTGTGTATCAGATAGATATTGACCTTACTGACCTTAGTGACCTGTTCTTTCACTTCATTCAAAAGCTACAAAGCCAACACATGCCCACACACTTATTAGTCATAAATGTTTCCCTACAACAATTTGTGGGAGTGCACTAGACAGAGAGAGTGGGAGTCTCAAGAAAAGTCATGACATACAACTTATGTCGTAAATTTACTCTGTTTCACTGCTGTGCTGGGTTCTTTTCTGTGAAACCAGAACTGAGAAAAACGTAAGACAAAAATGATGAAACAGGGGCTTTTAGTAAAGAGGTGCAATGACATGCAGGAATTTTAGGGAGTAACAACAGTCACTGTTATCCTGAGTTACTGCAAAGAAAAGCGTGCTCTTAACCCAAAGGCATCATCATTTTTTTTTTGTTTTTCAATGTTTCACTTCCTAAAACGAACTCATTAAAAACAGTGAAATTCTGCTATTTTGCTATTTTTTTCAAAATGAAAAGATGTAAACATTATTTGTGTAATGTTTACATTACTAATGTACACTGACAATAATATAGTTATATATTATATAGTTATATAGTTTCCTTTCAGCGAATGAGTTTGAGTGTTTTCTGTAATGTGTGTTTTCTTTCAGATGCTATCTCAGTCCCATACATGAGGGGACTGAGTTAGCATTTCTTGTGAAATAATATGCAGAGTTTAAGCTCTGAGTGTCAGAAACTTGCCTTGAATTGCTTCTCCAAACTGAACTCAAGCATGCTATCTACCATAGAAAACAAGCTGCTGGTAAAATGTCCGCTGTCTATGCTGCAGTACTTCAATAAAACCCAGAATTAAGAGGAAGATAATGGATGCATAGAATGAGATCCCCAAGATGGGACATGATGTAAGATGTAACCTGTCCTATAAAGGACACCTTACACTGTCCTTTTTAGACCAAGGACAGTGTAAGCTGCCGTTTTTTTCTACCAGCCCATATGAAGACCATGAAGAGACAAATTTTCCTTGTTTTCCCAGCTGATTGATTTAGAATGTGAACTTAAGCGATTTATTTATTTATTTTTTTCTAATTAACAAAAATTAATCTAAAGGAAAAAAAGGGGAAAGTTTTCACTTTAGGTGACTAAAAGCTACACAGTGTCAAACTTCACATTTATCACCTTAAAATCCACCTTTCTAAAATTTGTTCACATCCCCATAAAACTCATTGAAACAAGAATCAACAGAAGTAAAAGTTGCACAGACAAAACACTTGGAGATGACATCTTTTTATATTTCAGCAAAGCCTTTTTTTAAACTCCATTTGAATTATTTATCTTCTCATAACAGCTGCTGTTTACCTGACTTCCTGAAGTGTTTGTGTTCTTCCATCTATTATTAATGAGGCTTTTCATGGGGTTTGTACTTGTGGGGAATCCACGGTTAAGTTTTCTAATAACCTAAATGTAATCTCTAATACTTAAATTATTTACTATTAATTCAGAGAATAGAAGACAAACTGAAATTGTTTATGTTACGTGCACAAATTTCTTGAAGAAATTTCCCTTGCATGTTATTATGCCTTTTTGAAGGTGGGTGAATCTAACAAATTGCCAACTGAATGCACAAACTCAAGCTCAATCTGTTGTCATTTGCAGGATATCAAACACTGGTGTTCTGCAGCTCTGTCTGATGATAACTTGAACATCGTGACCAGCCTGAAGGCAAAAGAGCTGCCAGTCGGGGTCATTGACGTCCTTGTTTTATTAGTTAATGGCAAACAGAAATCTGTCAGCGTCAAAATGGGCAAAGCGTATTTTTTTCTTAATTTTATTTTGTCAACGCAGACCTACTCTTGATGTACTTTTCTATGACGTCATAGTTTCTGTGGACCATGCGGACAAGTAGCAAAACGGATGAGCCATATTGATGGCTGAAGTTTGCAGTGTGAGTTGGATTTTTAAACTCAAGACAAATAGAGAATAGTGCTTTCTCTAGTTCAGGAGATCCATTCAATTATTCACCCATTCGTGCACACATTGACACTCTGATGGTGGTAAGCTAATATTTGAATTCAAGTCTGTTCTGCATTAGTGGTTTCATTACGTGTACGCCAACAGTTATGTTAATTGAATACTCTAAATTGTCTTTAAGTATGAGTGTTTGTTCCCAGGGCTGTTTGTCCTCTGTGTCTCTGACAACATGCCCAGCCCCCTACCCTGAAATCCTAAATAAGCAGGTTTAAACAATGGTTGAATGATTTGAATTGGTTATTAATTGTAATTCAGGAGCTATCACTGTTTATTTTCCTTTGAGGGTATTTTTGCCTTTTCTCATCGCCAGTGACATTTATTCAGCTTTGGTCATTTATTGAATTTGATTTTTTTGTGTGTTTTTTTTTAAGTTGAGATACCTCTTTTCTGCCAAACTTCTATCATCTAAGAGATTCAATTAAAGTGACAGGCGGGGTGAAGCATAGAACCAATAATTTTGTTTGACAGGATGACAGAGGACTGAAGGTGGAACCCACAAACCAACAGACAGAGACTCATGTTGCTATTCATCAGCGCAGCAAGCTTGTAGCTTGTGTGTGTGTGCACAGCTCAATGGATGCTGGTGGCTGATGAATGGGTAAATACATCTCCTGAATAGGTAAGATAGAATCCAATCTTTACTTATCATTATTCAAACAAATTCTTCCTTCACTTAAAAAGCGGTGCATCCCTTTCTCATCTCCCCTTTCATGTCAGTCTTCATAAGCAGTGTTTTGTTGGAGGTGTTGGAGGTCACTGATGTTTGCAGTCAGTCTTGTTTTGGGAAATTAACCCGGTGACAGGAATGTCTTCGGAGGAGAACCATCAGGAAGAGGAGATCTTCGCAGCCCAGATGGAAACCTCTGCAAACAAGGATGATGACGCAGGAGGGAACGACAGGACTCCGACCTTGCAGAGCAAAGCTTAAATAAAGCACTTGCCAGCGCCTCCCCAGTGGGATTAATGTAAGCAAATTTGTTCTCCCATATACATGCCTGTTTCTTTTTAATGGTTATTATATCTGGACTCTAGAACGTAGAAAAGTGTTCAGGGTCATGTTTTAAGATGCATACTTTACCTAAATAATTAGCATTTTGGAGCACAGTTCTACTTTTCTTCAGACAATTTAAACAGTGTGTAGTGTGCCTCGTCATCATGCAGACATGGCAGAAAGCTCAAAGCCTGAATAAGGTTTTTGACAATTTTCTTCAATAATACCTTCGTTGGAGCAAAGACCCTCACATTTGGAGACATACTGTGGTTTCTTGAAACTACATTTAAATTCATAGTAAAATAATGACTTCTTAAAGGAGAACTGAAATCAAATATCAAAATATTGATTTGCAAGAATATCATTCAGTGAAACACTTCAACAAAACTCCAGGCACCCTTTTCTCTGACCTAAAACTTGTTTTTAATGTTTTTATCAATAAATGCTAAATTAGGGTAATTTTAGAGAGTGAAGTCACTGTCTGCTACCATTCTCAGATCATGATGTGCACAATGTCTGGAATCCAGTGAAAACTCTTCAGATTTGGATTCTGATGGGGCCTTAATGGCTGAAAATACCGTACGCATAACAACCCTAGTTGGGAACGTAGAAGAGAACCGTTTACCATTTATAACGTACAATTTGTGGATTTTGTGCATTAATAGAAATGTCTATTCTGGTAATTATATGCCGCACATACCTTTATGGCTTGAGCTTATTCTTGAATTAAGCCCTGCGTTGTTTAGTCTCATTGTCAGTGGTGACGTCATCCTCTCCATTCGCCCCTCTTTTTATACGTTTGGATACTAAGTCCAGATGTACTGTATGTGATAATTCACAAAATCAAAATCAGTTGCAATGCCATTTCTTCAAGCTTAGGCCTCGTAAAAAGTATATTCAGATAAAATCCTAAGCCAGATGGCAAGATATCATGGTAAAATAAATTTGTCCAGTTACAGAATGAATACCACAGTGCTGAAGCACAAGAGGAAGTAAAACATAATTCAAATTGGTTAAATGTAAATCAGGTAGTTCTGAAATGATAAAATATTTTACATTGTTACCTGGAATCTAGGAAGAAGTTAGAAATTAAAGTAAAATGTCCAATCTAATTTTCACGCTCATTGAAAATCTAGATGTAAAACTTCTTTTGCTATACCTAATGATGGATCAACAACCAATATGAATAATTGATGGTGAAAGAAACAAGCATAGAGTTGTTTTCCAGGGGTAGATGAAAGCTGCAAGGGATTACCAAATAAAACAGGAATACATGTTTTATTTTGTAACACTAACAGAGAAACGATTGCACACTGATAGAGGGACCTGGTTCTCTTTAGTGTTATAGTCGTCTGGTTCCAGAGTAGCAATGTAAATGTGGCATTTTGTCCAAGTTTCGGGATTAGTGTTGAAGGATAAAGATTGTGCACCGCAACAACCAAAATGTATGTTCTTGCCAGACCACACACCCCGTCTCCTGTGGCTTTTATTTCTCATGAGCTATTTGTCAAGTTACCATGCAAGTGTGTTTCTTTTTATCTGAGATTCATGAGCTGTTTGAGAAAATGCACCTGCAGAAACTTGTGAGGCCAGGCCATCTGTCTCATTTTGCTACTTTTAATGTCTTCATTAATATCACTGTATTTATTAGCCATTTAAAGGTTTGTCTCTTCCGTGAACAATCAGAACCTACAGTAACAGGCCTACTTCTGAGCCTTGTTTTCAGTGACAGGGAGATCACTGAAGATTTTGTATTTATTAAAATGAATAACCACAGATGCTTAACCAAGGTGAAAAATGTACATTTATCTTTAATCTCTGAATTAAACCCAAGAAAAGAAAATCTTCAATAAAGGTCAGATATGTGGAGAATACTGCAAATATTCATTCCGAGGCGTCATGAATGGTGACTCTGGAGGAGTAAATAATTACTATTCTTAATGGCCTCCATAATATACAACATTTGGAATATGAGTAATATAACCCTGGTTTTAAATTTTCTGCTTACTTGTCTGATGTGTTCCTTGTTTTCATGATTCGGTTTGATAACAATTGTTCAAACTTCTGAACTCTTCACAGAACAACTGCATTAAAACAAAAATGTGATTAAACATGGGTGGACTCAATGTCCTGGTTGCGTGACCTCTAAGGCGATTGGTTGATTCTATCATTTTCACTGCTGGTGGACTGCTAGACAAAAATCCCAATAAAATGCATTAAGGTTGTGGATGTAATGTGATGAAATGTGAAAAAGTTCAGGCTATACAGGAAAAAAAGTAAAAATGGATTGCTGCAATTTATTCATATTCCTCTGATGTATGGTGGGGGAAGGGAACAAACCATTTGGCACAATTCTTATTGAACCAAGTTATGAAATACAGCAACATTTTCATTTTGGATGTTCTGACCATGTTGAACTTTGTTGTCTGCTATTTTTTCCCCCGCCCCTTTGATTAAGGCCTAATTAGCTGCTGTCTTCTCAAGCAGGGGTCAGAACCCCAAAATATCTGGTTTTGGTTATAGTTTTGTTATGAACTTTTTTCATTTTTCATTGTTTTCGTTTGACTAAAGCTTTTCTCCATGGCTTGACTTTCCTCAAAAACAAACTCTTTTAATGAAAAACCAGCATCTCTGCCTGCGGTGCAAAAGGAGTCGTGAACATCATGTCTTTGACAGACAAATCACGATAAGAGTGTATCTTGTAAAAGTCATATGAAAGAGAAAGACGAAGTTGTGACCCATTCCTGTAGAACAGCACACGCATACACTGACTGTGTCATTTTTATTTTGGACTGCTGATATTAAATTATTACGCAGACAGAAATGTAAACTCCAAATTAACTTTATGTCCTTGTCTGCTTTTTATTAGTTCTGGTTTCGGAGACACCCTGACTGCTCCCAACAGGCCAAAACTTTATTTGGTAAAAAGATTTGTGGCATTACTTAAGGTTGCTCTGTGCAAACAGACATAATATTATCAGTAAATATAATCAATGCACTTTGAGCATTGGGTACCCACACAGAATCAGTCCAGCATGTTAGACGGTCTGTGGCAAAACGTTAAAATGAAACACATTAGGTTTTAAGTATCTAAAAATAAAAAACTTTCATATTTGTTGTAATGAGCACAATGCAAGATCTGGACTTTGTCAAAGGGACCCCTTCAAACCAATAAACTCAATATTACATCAAAAGCACAAACTCTCAACATAATTTTTTCAATATTATTTTTAAGGAGGTTCTGCCATATTTTATTAAGTAAAGATTAAGTGAAGATTTTTTAGATGTTCTGTCTTTCACGTTATAAATGTACTTTGTTAATTCAGCAAATATGTTGAATATGCTGATGTTGGAGGTTAGACGCCAAACCAAACAACATAATTGGGAGGTGTAAATATGTTTCTGTTTCACACTAGTTTTGCACAACGCTGCATTTAAAGTGGGTCTGTCAACTTCATCATTTTCTTACAAGTTGATCACAGGCTTCGTACAGACAGTGCAAAAACATCATCCCTCTATAGCAGGGGTGCCCAAAGTCGGTCCTGGAGGGCCGGCATCCTGCATGTTTTAGATCTCTCTCTGGTGGTAGCAACAACCTTTTCAGCATGTCAATGTTCTTCTTAGGCCTTCTAACGAGCCATCATTGGATCCAGGTGCGTTAAACCAGGGAGAGAACTAGAACATGCAGGATGCCGGCCCTCCAGGATCGACTTTGGGCACCCCTGCTCTATAGTCAACATGGCTCAATGAAATGAATACTGAACACAAATCTGGAAACATAAGTTTTGTATTATATTTGATGCATGTACACTGTACACTCAGAGTGAACAGGCTTGCTTTGGACACAGGCCATGCATAAAATCTGCAGACCTCTAAGTGGTTTATGGCATTCATTCAAAGAAATGTTGACTTCTCCATGTGGTGGGTTGATTTAAAATGCAAAAAAAAAAAAAATCTAATCTTTCACCCTCAGAAGTATTGCTTCCTCTTCTAATGCCTTAATTTTTTTTTATTTTTTTTTTATGTATTTAACCTGGTTGTGAACTAAATACTTTGTATACAAACTGCTCACCAATGGGAGATGGTAGATTTCACCAACGAGCGAACGTCTGCAGAGAGACTGAGTCAGTTTTTAGCTTTCCATTTAGTAGCAAACATGTTTTATCAGTTACAAAAACTCCAATAAAGAAAAATAGCTGGTATTTTTTTTTGTGTTAATCATTCAATCATCCTGTGAATATAGAAGTATTTTTTCTTACCACTGAAACATCACTAATGCCTTATTTCAAATTTAAGTTGGATAAAATGTGAAATGTGTCAGTATAAAAATAGATAATTTGATTCCAAATAATTTGTTTCTAAGATTCTTAACTTTATTTTTTCCTGTAATATCATTGGAACATGAAAATTGATGCTGAGAAGACCTGTCTTAAAACTGTGAAACAAATGATTCACGGTTGTTGTTGTTGTTGTTGTTGTTGTTGTTGTTGTTTTTCCTCACTGTTTAAGCAAACCTGATTTTAAAATATGCTTTTCTGATGCACAAAAAAAGCTTTTTTTACTTCTCTAGAAATGGAATCACCATTATCAAGTAATGATGGTACATATGAAACATTAAAGCATGTTTGCGTAATATTATAAACAACAATTATAAACAAATTTGTTTAAGTAGAAGGCAGACTTCTACCTCACTCACTAAAATCTGTGGATTTTGATTTCAAATCTTTGATCATTTGCGATCATTTACCAAAGTGGTAAATTACATCAGACTAGACTTTCTTCTACTCCTTCCTCCTGAGCTTCATGCTTGGCTGTCTTGTTCTCGGTTTCTGTCTTTTATTTTTTTCACTTTGGACATTTAAGCTAATATAAATAACATGAGCTACAACCCGAACCACAATAGCATGAAGAGAGCTGGAAAAAAATCTTTGCAACATATAGATTTTTTATTTGCATTTGCAGATAGATGAATCAATCCGAAAACTGACTTTATTCAAAAGCAAGAAAAAAGCAGTAATATTTTTATCACTAAGATAATTTGCTCCAGGCAGAGAAGTAGAAAAATAGTAAGTGTATGACTATAGCAAAATTAAATGCTTGTTCCATTTTCCATTGTTGTATTTTTTTTTTTTTTAGAAAATCTAATTTGGAGCTGGAAACCAACCAGTCTTTTCAAACTTGTGGTGGCTTTACTCTAAACTCGTCTTTATATGGAAGCTGATATGGAAGAAAAACGGGTTCCTTGACTCTATGAGTGGGTATGTAACACATGTCCAAAATATCAGCCAAATCACACAGCCACTACTATAATTGTGTTTTTTAAGCCTCCTGTTATGTTGCAGATCAAATTGACCCATTTTAAAGTAAAATTTTTTTTTTTTTAATAGTTGGAAGTATTTTTTTTGCATGAAACTTTTTCTATTTGTCTTCTATATATAAATTGAAAATTTATTCATTTTACACATTTGCAACACCCCCTGCATCTACATATTACATATATACTGTTCGGGTCAATTTGACCTGGCAGTCAAGTTGAAGGGTAAAAAAGATTTTTAAAAATGTCCAATTTTATATGCGTCCTTGCAGCTATGAACCATATTTCACCACACAAACACATACATGCACAAGTGCACGCACACAAGCCCGCTTTCTCGCTATTCTCTGTACTTCACTAGGGAACTGCGAGAAAGCAGGTGTTCATACAACTTTTGACGGGAACCATTTCTGTTCCGTGGACAAACTCCACCCACACTGAGTGGACGCTCAGCAGAAGTGGGGGAAAACATAAATACTTTCTGCATGACTCATTTGTCTTGATTTCAATCAGCGGGTCAATTTGACCCAGAACAGTATGTGTGTCTCAAGTTCAATTATAAAGACCACCCATTGAAAAAAAAAATCTAAATGTAATATAAAGAAATTTACAAAAGATCACTTTCAAGGAAATTATAGTTTTTTTATGTCTAGGTTTTTTCAGTGGACATAAAAATGTAAATTCCATTTTTTATGTCCAAATGAGTAAAGGAGTAATTTGTCGTCATTGTGCCTTTATTTGTGAAAAATAAAAAAACATCATTGCAGAAATATGGATAGAAATGGTTGGCACTGGAGTTAATATCAGATACAAAAATGTTTTGGAGGAATCTTTTGGTTTCTGACACTATTGGATGATTAAACACTCCCCGGGTCAAATTGATCCACGAATATTATTGCTGTACCTCAGAAACGAACATGAAAGAGGGATTAGGAATGAAAAGTTGTTAAAAAGAAATTGGTTTCCCTTTAAACAATCAACTTACTGGACAAGGAAGATACAAATATTTTAAAAGTATAATGTAACTTGGGAGTCAGAGTTCCAGTTTTCCTTAGAAGATTCAAATGGTCTTTCTTGTTCCTTTCCATCTATGACTCATCTTAATCTCCATCAGATCTACAAGTGTCATATTAAAACCTCCAACCACCTCTTTCTTATTTGCACTTGAGCTCTGAGAATCGGACTACATGTTTCACCCCTGGTGACATTTATAGATGCACTTTCTTAACATTTCCGATATGTTGGACATGAACTGTAATCTAACACTCTGTATTTCTTCTTAGTCCAGAACGCCTTTAAAATAAAAGTCTCCTCTCATGAATTTAGTGCATAAATGCGACCTATCAAAGCATTTATGCACTAAAATGTGCATAAATGCACATCTGGTGCATTTATGGTGTGAAAACAGGGGTTCGGGCTGCTTGCAAACGTTATACCACCTGCCAGAAAATGGACTGGATAGTATACAGATGTATCTATATTCTGAAATAGCAACTACAGTCACTGAAATTCTCAATGATTTATGCTGTTGAATCCTGGCAGATAACAAGAATGTTATTGCTAGTGGAGCTTGTCAGCAGTTATCATGGTTTGGTTAAAAAAAGAAAGAAAAAGATTTACAAAGGGAATTTTGTAGAAATCCACAATCAGTACGAAGAGATATCGTTTTGACCTGTGACTGATCATTTTTGGCTTATAAACACTCAACATGTTTATAATGTTGAGTAAACATTTGATGCAAGTAAACTTTGATGCAAGCTGTGACTTGCATCAAAGCAAGTCACAGCTTGCTTTGATGCAAAAGGATAAATATAATATAGAATATAGAACAGAACCAAGACAAGGGAGACTAAGATAACTACGAATAGAGATGAGAGTTGGCATGAGAACTAGATAAGCAAGAGACTAAAACCTAATTTGAATAAAACATTACAAACACAAACAGAATAAAACCTAGAGAAACAAAGCATGACACCAGAACATACTATGAACCCAAACCCACAGACAAGCAAGTAAAGACTATGAATAAACCTACGGAACATAAAACCCCATGACAAAAACACCAAACACCCAAACATCATGACGCTGGAGGCGACTGCTGAGATAACGCTGCTATCGGTTAATCGTTCTCACGCTTCTTCTGTTAATTTTTGCCTCTCATGAACATTTTTTAAACACACTATATAACGCAATTCAACATTACAAACACAACATTTACAACCAAAATGACCCTCTGGAGACAACAACTTGGATATGACATCAAAACGAAAGCACAAAGGAAGCTCAGAGCGTCAACAAAAAAGCAGATGTGTTGACAGAGTTTGGTGGAAAGACTGAGTAAAGAACTAGCAAAATGATAGATTCTCTTCCTTTCTGCTGCACAGAAGAACTGATTTGGGATTTCTTCCTTACTGACAAAGTCCTATTACAATAATTGGACGTGATTCATGCATTTCAGATAGGAGCACCAAATTGGCATAAGTGGAAATGTAGACACTGTCCCCTTGAGTGCACACGTTGACTAGACAGATAGATATGTTTGAGAATGGACATTAATGGGTGGATTTCATTCAGCATGCACACTCCAGCCAGATCTTTTTTTTCTACTCTTCTGCAATGTATTCTCTTCCAGAACTGTGGGATTGAGAGTAAAGTTGACTGTATTCATTCTTTTTTCTGCATGAATGCACAGTCAATGACCTCAGATATCTTTTGTGTGTTTATATAATGATGCTTGTTTAAGTCCACCCATAGATTTATGACATTACGCTGGGAGTTTTAACACTCTTGGGCGCATCTTTCTGGAAGTCGATACAACAAAACAGCAGTTTCCTCTGATAAGCTGGAAGGGGAGACCCCGGTGTCTCTCTCTATAACATCTAACATCTATAACATTTTGAATTCTTCAGAGTATTTCATGACCTCTTTCACACCGAACAAAAAATGTTTCTTTTTTTTTATGGGCTGTGAATTTCCACATTACTGTCTGATCAACACCCTGTTTGCTTTTTGACCGGGTTTCCTCCTTTCCACTATCGTGGGGATCAAACTCTGTATTATACAAAGATCATTGGGACTGGAATGAATGCTGTAGTCTGGTAGCAGTTAAAGAAAAAAGCATTTAAACATTTCTGAATTAATGTTTAAGTTGGCCATTGGAAACATGTTTGTTTATTTTTTCCAGTATGTGGCTCCAGATATAATTTGTCTTTCAACTTAACCTCCCAGTTGAACCTCAATAATCATGAATCATGATCAGGCTGGATTATGTCATAGAGCAAAAGATCTACAGCTGAGGTGAGATATGGGTGACACATTTGAGTTCAGTTACGATTAATAAAAATGATTTCTTCTCGGGTCTCTCTAACTTCTCCCTATTTCTGAATGTCACGTCTGCATGGATGTCCTTTTTGTCTCTGTGTGTCTCTGTGTTGCCCTGTGATGGACTGGCGTTCTGTCCAGGTTGTACCCCGCCTCTTGTGTGTTGACTGCTGGAGATAGGCACCAGCACCCCTGGCAACCCTGACAGGAGAAGTGAGTTAAGTGGTTGGTTGGATTTTTTTTTTCTTGATAAATTCTACATCAATATTTCTGGCAATTAACAGAAATTCTGAATTACCAGTATATTTTCTTTTTGAATCAAAGTGGGTTTTTTATTGTGCTGTTTTGCGTTAACATGTAGTTACACGTGCCCCCCAAATTCAAAGCCATGACATCATCACACAGACATTCCCAAATCATTAAAAAAACATAGTTAACTTAAGAGAGAGAGAGAAAAAAAAAAAAGCCCAGTCATTATTCTAGCATTTAACAGACAAAAGCTATTTTGGTAATCCTCACAGATTTAAAAAGAAAAATGTTTTCTTGGGATTCCACTTCAGACAGGAAAAATTGCCATGTGTTCTTTATATAGTACATATTTTAGTTGTATTCATGGCTTAAACACCTCGCTGAAAAAGCAGGACTGCAAACAGTAAATTTCACTGACAGTACAATAATATTCACTTCCAGCTCATCTTTACTGCATTTATTTACAGTCTTGATGATGTAAGGAGTTTATCATTGTCCATATGTCTGAAGCGGTGCAGCAATTCTCAACGCGACTGGAAATCTGTGGGAATGTCAGTGGATTCAAAATATAGTTCCCAGTGAGTGGATTCAGATGGAGCTCCATGGAGAAGGATTTTTGTCATGATCTCACCTAAAATCATAAATCCAAATATATCAGATGTTCTGGATTTCTTCCATCTAGCATAAACATGCCTCGGAGGAATGCATGACATTGATATCACCTGGACATTAAATCTTACAGAATCAACTTTAGTAAATGTATTTGGAGAGGGGAAGGGGAACATCAATAAATAGCTTTCCTTCCAAGAATGCACATCTGCTTGAAGGAATAACATAAGTCTCCCAACCAGAATCATTGGAGAGCACCACCAGACAGATGGTGCTTCAATAGTTTGATCAGATGGAAGATTTAAAACTTTCAATTCAAAGGATTCTGGACAGAAAACTTGAAATAAAATGAAGGAAAAATAAATGAATGAGTTTTTTTTTACTCTATACCTCACCTAACCATCATTATTAATATCATTCCATTTCCTCAATCTTTCAAACCGACATCCTCTTTGTTAACTAAGGTAAATATTCCTACACATTTTTTGCTTCACTGTTTTCTGTATGCATGACTGTAAACCCCATCATGTAACGTTTCCAACTGTTGTTGTTTGCTTTAATTTATTGTCTTCCTAAAGTTTTTTGAACAGTTTCAATGTCTTTCTGACATAGCCAGTTTTTCTTAAAATTCCTCATCTTGTTGGAAACAGATTGTTTATTCCTGGCTGTATTTTTTTTTATTGTAGTAGAGACTGGATTTTAGTGATGATGAAAGAAGGTGGTCATCCTCTCTGTGGACTGAAGTAACTGATAAAGGCTGACTGATGACTCACTGAGCATAAGCTTGAGTTTGAGTCATGACTTTGAGGCCTCTGTGGCTTTTAGTCTGAATCCTGGAGACAGACTGCATCTGAAAAAGCATAAAAACACATTAGTGCAATCGACTGATTGAATTTGTATCTTGGAAATGTCACAGTATATTGTTTTAAACTATCTTGGTCATAAATTAAAGCATAACCTCTCAGGTATGTAGCAACTGCGTGTTGAATCAAACGAGGACAATGGTTGAACTTATATTCTTATATATTCCCATGTATGAATAATATGTCAACTAAAATGTTTCTGTATAATCATGCATATTACACAGACTTATTCACAAGCACACACTGAATGAGTCATCGCTCTGTGTTTCATCGTTTCATTGCATTACAGAGCATGCTCAGTAACGCAGTGACTCAATTGCCGGCGAGACGCTGTTGATATACGACACCCCTTCCAGGATAGCCGTACGTCGCTTCCAGTTTTCAGCAAACATTAAACTTTGCAAACCCACTTTGAGACATTTATATATTTTTGTCATATTTTTAAAAAGCATGGTATGTGCTCAGGAAAAGCGCAATGAGAAATACTGCCACTTAAACAGCCATTATACACGTTTTATTTATCTTTTTCAATTTGATTTTTGAAGTTTGTTTTAAGATGTGCACTTCTGTTGTTTCCGATCATCAGAGCCCCCGCTCAAATTTATCATTGGAATTAAAGTAAAGAACACCAATGTTGTGCCTCTTGTTCTGCAAAAGCATTGATGAACCTTTCACTGGGAATGTTTTAACTGCAGATGTTTAAAGGAAAACTTTTCTACATACTTAATAAATGTATGCAAGCATCTCAGTTTAAAGAAAAAGATCCAGCGGTGTTTCAACTATGCTTTTACTGGATTTTGATAGTTACATTCTGCTTCCATTTTACAATTTCTTCTAAGCAGTGAGTCACTTTATAAAGCACATTTAGTGTTTCTTAACAGAAAAAATCTTGCATTTTGTTTAATATTTTAAATAATATTAAATCTCTTCAGTCATGCAGGACTGTAGATTCAGAGTCGTCACAAGATTTATGAAAAGGCGGTTGGAATATGTTTTAATGAGCGTAACTCTGAAAAAATCACAAAGTCCATGCTAAACATCCACACAAGCTCATTAGATAGCAACAGATGTTGACATCGCCAATGGGAGCCAATATAAACTCCATCAAAAGAACAAAAGAATGGCTTGACAGAATTAAATAAATGTCTTTATTTCGTCTTTGTGCAACAGATACTCCCTCACATGCAACACTATTGACGATATTATTCAGAGAAAGTTTTCTCATGCATCAATGTCAAGAGATTTTTCTTTAGGGGCTTAAAATCAAACTTCACCCAGAGACATCTGTTGAGATGGATGGATGGCTGGCAGGTTTTCAGGTTTAGTCCAACTGAACAATCAACCTTAAAGGGAAAAATGTTTATGATGCAAAAAAAACCCTCCATAATTCAAAGATTTATATTTATATACATGAAAAGAAAAGCTTGCTGTGGGTTGAGTGACATCATTTATTATATTTGAAAGATCTATCGCTTTACCAAGCTGAGAGTAAAATAAATATTAACCTTTTTTCTCAATAAACATATTTCTGTTGACATGAAATTCATTTACATGTCAGTCAGAAAAAAAGACAAAATATCCACACACAAAAATATGAACAAATTAGTCCATTTATGTAGTTATCAGAAATGAAGTGAAATTGAATTCAACACATAAATTAAAGGATGTGGAAAAGCCACAGAAAGCCAAGAAAGCAGCACCAGGAATGTTTTCTAGATATTGATTTAAGCTAAATGCAAATCAGGATTAGCTAGCTAATCAAAAGGTGAATTTTTAAAAAATGTTTCCTTTTTTACCCATAAGATCTCTGGTAGACAAGAGACAATCAAATGAGTTGTTTAAAAAGCAAATGAGAAATGACAGAGCTTCAAAATGAAGAACAAAAAAAAGACTTGTTAAAAGTTTATTTAAGGTTTGGGGCACTATGGCTCAGTGGTAGTGCAGGTGCATCATCTGCAGTCCTGAACACACTTGTTACCAGTTCAATTCCCAGTCCTTCTTCTCTGTCTCTTTCTGTTCAGGGCTGCTTAAATGTTTAATAAATGCAAGGAAAGTCTTTTTTCACTCAAATACTTTTAAAACATTATACATGTAGCAGGAAAATTAAATTTTTGCAGCAAGTCTGTGAAAGACAGCTTCTTCCCTCCTCCCTTAAATTTCCTTTATTGTAAAGCAACCTGGTGACTTACCTGGCAGATGTCGTTACATGTTATTGACATTACCTCATTTGAACGTTGCCGCTTATCTGACTCAAAGTCCAGTAGGTTCTGTTTCTCATAATGTACTGTGCAAAGTTATGTCTGCAGGCCTCCATCTAACAGGTGTTTATGCTTTCATCCAGGTTTTCATCCCAAGTGTTTTCACCCTCGGGACAGCAGCTTACTGGATGTTGTGCAACATGCTGAGTTACATGAACAAAAGGAAGGTGCACTAGTGATACACGAACTGATAAATTTGGCTGCCGCTTTGACACCAAATCGTAGAAGAGGATTTTAGCAGGTGACGTTTAGTCCAAGTTTCGTAGTGAAAAGGGGGAACACATCCAACCATGGGAAGCTTTATGACTTAATTATGCATACTTGATGTTGCTGGATGTACCATGTGTGTGTATGTGTGCGGTCAGTGATCTGACAGCAGAGCATGTTTGCGTGTCAACACGTGCTTTTGCGCTCTAGTGCGAGGTCAGGAGGCAGATTTTATATGCCTAATGTCTTCTGAAGTGATCCGTTCCACCTAAGCCTCCTACACGAGGGTTGGAGCTCTGACCAGCCAGCACCCAGGCACACCAGCACCATCGACTGAACAACAGCCCCATTCCTCTTCCTCCCCCTCCTTTTGATAAGTTCCAGTGACTGCTGTCCAATCCCTCATGTCCACACCTAATGCATCCTGACAGATGGATGTGGGTTATGTATGCCTATGCCTAGCAGCTTCATCTGAGAAAACAAATAAGGATGGATGTAGAAAGGAGGGGAAAAGAGCAGGGCAGTCCGGATAAGACATCTTGTGAAATTCCAGGAGATAAGAAGTGAAAAATAGAGTGCGAGTGAGTGAAAAGTTTGCTGAAGTACAGACAGCTGAATCTCTCATGTGGTCTAGCTCATGCTGCCGTCTAGTGGTGCACTATTGTTCTCCTGCAGGACTCCTTCCAAAGCCAGAGACACTGTGCATTGGATTTGCATTGCAACATAATGTGGATAACTAAGTTTGAGAAAATTGCAGGGAGGAGTGTTCCTACATTTACAGATGTACATCCGACTAAATGTGCCGGAAATAATATCCAGCAGTAGTAAAAAAAAAAAATTCTAAGAGTCCAGCTAAAAGGAAAAGGAAACGGCTTATTAGTTTGCTGCCCAAAGCATTAGTAAAGCCTGCAATGATGATAAAACATCATCAAACAATAAACATGGTTCAAAATAAGAAGGAAAATAGTTTATTTGATCATTAAAGTTATTAAAGCAGTCTAAATAAAACTCCAAATCAGTGAGGCTAAAAATATTCATGAAATTGCAATGGAACATTAGGACAAGCAAGTCTGGAAAAAACAAGTTTAACTCAGTGAAGTCTACATTTACCATTAAATACACCCAACATGCTGAATATGGAAGGAAACAAAACTTACTTCTCATAAATATCACTTTCTCACAAGTCAACTTGAACCTGTGGTGGGAGCTAAAGATTAGCACCAAGGCAGGGAGGCCTTTCAGTCTCCAAAGCTTTGAATCTTCTTGCATGGGTGAATGGTCAGCAATTCAAGGGGTAACATAAAAACACCATTTAATCATACAACCATTTCAAGATGCATTTTTTGTATAAATGTAAAAACTAAGTTGATGTAAATTGTATATTTGGCAATTTTTTTTTTTTGAGAGATGCCTGTATCATTTTGACCAAACTTCCTAATTGGAGAATAATGACTTTAGATCTTAATCAAATATTACTATTAAATGACTATTTTTCTACAAATAGTGATATAGAAATTAAAATTTAATAAGGATAAGTCATTATATGGGTAAATAAATGAGTAGATAATACAGGAACCCCCGTTATCGAGTGACAGCTTCGGAGCGTGATCAAAGTCTATCCAGGGTTGATTTGTGGCTGGAAGATCTGCAAAGTCAGGAAAGGAATCTCTCTCTCACACACAGAGAAAGAGAGAGAGAAAGAGGAAGTTCATTATACACTCCATTTTAAGAAGCAGCAAGCTGCCTCAGAATCTATGAGGACTGGATTACTTTAAACATTCCCACATGACTCCTTTCTCACTCACTTTGTTAAAGAATGAAAAGCAACAACATGATCTTTAGAAAAATGTTCTTTATATTTCATTGTAACACACTTTGAGACAACAGAAATAGAAAACAAAAATATCCTTTGGTCTACATAAATCCCATTGAATAACTTCCACTGCTAAAAAGAAAAGGGGTAAGGGAGACTTCTACCGTGAAATAAAGTAGTCCTTTTAAAGTCACAAGAGCAAATCTGTTTTCCTTTTCCAAAATTCAGGATTAGCAGGGGAGAGATTCTCAATTCTCTCGGAGAAGGCCATGTACGGACATAGGGAAAGGGATCAGTCGTTTTTCTCTCTCTTCTCTCGACGGGCCCTTCTCTTCAGCTGAAGCGTCTTGAGTTCAGTCATGGTGGAAAAGGTCCTGTAAACCCACACCATCTGTCAGCGAGGAAGGGGAAAAAAAAGAAAAGATTTTCACGTGATCTGACGTTTAATCTTTTAGAGAGCACTTCTAACATATTTGTTTGATGTGACAAGTTGAAGGAGAATAAAGTTGAAAACTTACCACGATGATGACTGCATTGAGAAGGAGGGGAATTGAGTAAACCAGTGATATGAACATTCCCTTGGAGTCAAAATACTGGAAATTAGAAAAAGACCTAAGAGAAGGTAACAACAACTTCACGTAAACAATTTTTGTAGACAGTTTTTTTTCTTCCAATCTGCACAAACATTAATAGATACCCAAATGAACAAAAATATTAGGTCTTACCTCCAGTTCATCGCTGCCAGCTCATTTAGATACTCAGCACTATAAACCAGGCCAACTGTGGAGAGATCTTACATTAACTAATTTATTAATACATAAACAAGTGATGGCACATTATGATGTTATCACTAACAACATTGTCATCGCTGCACTTTCCTGTCCTCAAAATTAGCTCTAGTTCAACAGCTCCAAATATGCCAGGTTACTTGACAACTAACTGTCATGCTTTAACGTCAATATACAAGACAGAGATACAAACAAGATATGGAAGTGTTAAAAGGTTTATGATAAACCCAACTGAAGTATTTTACAATGTGTGTAGTGTACCTTTATATTGACATTAACTAGTCTTCACCATTTTCCACATCAAAACTTTTATAGCTTTTTACTTAAGTGTATTAAGTAAATACACTCAATAAAGTAACTATTCTAAATAATTATTTAGAATATATATTTTTCTAAATATTTATTTAGAAAAATAAATATTATTTTTCTAATTAATGCATGTTTTAAACATATACATTGCAATTTTTATTCATCATATATATATAAAAAATATGTATTTAATAGTTTCTGTGACAGTTCATAATGAATTGGCCTCTTCTGTGCATCATGGAGCAGAGATGCATGCTTATGTATATTCTTAACATATCAAGAATCAAGTTAGAAGCACGTCGCTGCCATCTGGTGGGTGGTGTCTAAATGGCATCTAGTTTACGAAATCAAGCTGTGTTTTAAATACTTTGATGATGATCCTGATTCAATCATATTGAAGCTATTGCTGCCATTAAAATTATGCTCACTCTTTGTTTTTATTGTCTTTGTAAAATCTACACATGGATCAGTGTTTCAGTGAAGCTGCGACACCTTCCTGCAGGAGGACTTGAGCTGAGCGGTTGCTGCCAAACACTTCATGTTCGCTTTCTAAATGTGATACATTTGGTCCTGCTTTCCTGTCTTACCTCAGTCTCTTGCCTAGACACATGAACTAACCACATGTTATACGTTACTCATGCCATAAATTACAATGCTGGCTCACAGGGCACACCAGGAGGATTCAACTCCATTCCTAAAAGGCCCGTGTTCTGCACCTTTCAGATGATTTCCTGGACCTGAACCAAATGGCTGGATTAACTCCTCAGTATGCAGTCAGGTTCTCCAGAGTGTTGCTAATGACCTCATTATTTGACTCAGGTGTGTTGAAGCAGAGACACATCTAAAAGTTGCAGAAAACCGGCCCTTGACGAACCCAAGCTCCTCCATCTGTGCTTTTGCTATGGAATTGCTGCAAAGTTAATGACTAAATGCAATTTAAACTATTGCCACATGCACGTTCAGGAGAAGGAATTTCTACGTAGTCAGTCACTCAATTAGTTTTTTTAGACGGAGAAGTTTTACAATTTTCTAGTGTATGTGTTACATTAAAATAAGCAATCTCAGTTTGAAAGGTCTTGATTTTACATCTACACTTTTATATCTCATTATCCTAACTACTTATATTGATGGGTAAATAAAATGAATGCATGCTGTGGGTCAGCATTGGACCATGACATAATTAAACAGTCAAAGTTTTTTCCGGTTTTGTCTGTATCAACATTTTTGATCATTTCCTATTTTGACATATTCACTTAATAAAATTAAGTTTTATTAAAATTGTGGCACTGCTCAGCTGCTGAAGGATGTTTTGTCTTCCAATGATCTAATCACAACCTACAGTATATTTATATGGTTTTAGGACAGCAGAAAGGACAGCCAAAACAATATGGATTCTTCAGAGTTGTAAATAACGTCCTTATGTGGCGCAAGTATGAAATACACCGCTGCTATGGCGCCTGCTATTTACTTTTTCTGAGTGTTCTTCGAAGCCAATAACTTGCTGATTTCCAGCATTTTGTTACTTTTGTATTAATCCATCAGCCATTACGCTATTAAGGACGTAGGCTCTTTCTGCTTCAGATGACACAAATGTGCAATCGGTAGTATTGTACATTTAACTGATCTAGATACTGATGGGACGTTGCAGAACACGTACCGATGACCAGGAAGTGGCAGATCTGAGCTCTGTAAAACCTGCAGGTTACTACAGTTAGGAACAAACACACCACATGAAATACTATGAGCCCGATTAGCCATGGTTCCGACCACTGCACCTGTAAACACACAAATTGTTCATTGTAATAAATCATTGTTTTTAGTCAGGCAGAGATGGCTAACACCTCGATTAGCTAGTTAGTCAAGCCATTTTGGCAAAGAAAATTAAAACTTACCGACATTAGAAACGTCCATATCGACGTTATTCTTAAATTACTAAATCCATCGATGGGTATGGAGCTAATATTCTCTGGTTTTTGTTCTGTCATCTTCAAAAAAAGACGAAGCTAACCGTTTAGCTTAGCTGAAGGTAAAAGAAAACGGAAATGCGAATGAGGCGGATGAGGTCACAGACATCCAGCCAATCAGCTTCCTTCAAAGTGTAAACGTGAGTCAGTCTTCACAAGGGTCTTTTTTTGATTTGTTTTAATTATGTTTTACTAAAGTTCTTTAAACGTTTTAAAACGTGAAAATATGGGAAAAAAAATTCTGTGACACAGTTGCAAAATGATTACATAGGTAAAATAATAATAAACGAAAGTTAAGCTAAATATTTTTAAATCAGTTTTAATATACGACGCAGAGGGCAGCTAAGCGCCACAAACAATCAAGAGACAGTTTTGTAAGAGACAGTTTTGTCTTTTACTACACAAAATCTGACTTAGTCCTAAAATCTGTATTACCAACAACAAAAGATAACATCTCTAACAAGTTTTGAATATGTTACGTAAAAACACATTTAGTTTATATTGCTGTATACAATAAATATATTTTTTTTCTTCAATCAGCTGAGAGTAATGGCTCTAGAAGACTGGAGCTGTGCTCCCTTTCTCTAAAGCGAACTACAGTTGTCACTACAGAGCACAATACCAATTTCTGAGATCATTATTCATAGAACCGCATCCTTCAGTCATGATCACTGATGCAATACCTTTCTGACTTTGCATTTATAACTTCTACCACACATCTCCCCACTGTTTCACTGTCCCTGTGCATGTTATTAAAGGTAGATATGCTTCTAATCACTTTCATGCATGTCCTGCACCTCTTTGCCACAACTGACTTCAGAGCTCCTCCTAAGGTTTCGCCTGATCTATAAAAATACAGGACATCTTCTCTTCTTCTTCAGTGCCTTCTCTGCATTTCTTCATCAACTTTGCTAAACTTCTTCTATGAGATTTCCCAGCATGTGAACACATTGCACACTCTAGCCTACCCAAAACAATTGTGTATTAATGCAATTCTAGGACACAAATTGCATAAAAAAGAAGTAAAATTGCTAAAATATGCCATTGCTCATTTCCATATACAGAATCTTTGGTCAAGTGTATGAAGTTATATATGGCTGTTGGAAAGAAAAAGTGTCTTCTCACTTCCTACTTAATTAAGTAAGTAGAGTTGAGTTTAAAGAGTCTGTTCCAGTACAACATGCTCTTAATCACTTTTTTTGTTCAACTTTTTCTGTTTCTAAATATCTATATCCACAAAAATACATAAATACATCACCTGCTACTGCTATCCTGCAGCAGGAGACTTGATTAAACATATGGAAACAAAATTGTGTGTGTGTGTGGGGGGGATCCTCTATGTATTCTCTTCTCAAATATTATACTGTACAGTATGAAATTTAAGCATAACAAGTCTAAATAGGTAGAATTTATAAAAAGAAAAAATCAAAAAAGACAAAAATACTGTTATATATTTTTTCAAATAAAAGAACATAAAAAAATACAGAGTTTGGTCAAGGTCCCAAGGTTACAACTATTTACAACAAACTCCAAAGGCGGCATCCTTGTAGCGTAGCTCATGTCCTGTCTCTGCTGGGGTGAAAATCCGGAACAAAAGTTGCTGCTGCTGCGATGGGAGTGGAGTAGGCGAGGGCGAAGTTGTACAGACCGAGCATCAGACACTTCCAGGTGGTGCGAAGTGCCTTCCCAACATTCTGGATATAGAAGAAAATCATCAAAAAGTTGTTTTTCAACACAAGGGTGTCACCATTAATTTAGCCCTGCCAGTGGCTTCAAGACAAATAGGTTAAAATAATAAAAGGACAAGACTTAGTTTTCAAGGATGTATATATATTCCTTTGTGGCACAATAACAGCAGCAGGAAGAGAAGCTCGTTCTCGTCCTGACTGCAACATCAACACAAAACGTCCTGAGAACTCCATTGTCTCACGCATCCTGGACAGGAAAGGGCTGACCGGCTGCAGCTGGAACAGGATGAACTGAGTATAACTCTATCTACTAGTGGAGCTGAACAAGAAACCATAAATTTAAGCAGACAATCTTCAGTTTGGATATGTAGCTATCAAATGTATGTACATTTGATAGCTACATAAGTACACTGTAGCTATCAAATAAGAGGCCTGATCAGGATCTCACAATGAGAAGTATCTTTTTGCCAAAGATTCAGTCAGTTTCTTAACAACTTTAATCTTGTATAGTACTGTGCAAGTACAGCTCCTATTTTTCAGAATGATGTTATTTTGGCAATTATAACTCATACAAGGTTCTTAAAAAATGTATTGCAGCATCTGATTTATGTGCTCATATAGGATTTTTAATTTATTCATTTATTTGATTACATTTAATTGGTACATTGCAATTGCTTGTTTTGATTTAGTCCTTTGAGCTTTAAAGATATAAAAGGCCTTATAAATAAAATCTATTATGTCTATATTTATATTTCATTTTTTTCTTCTACTTATTTGACTTTCTGTCCACAGAGTTATGAGGGCAAATTGTGTAAATAGGTTCATTAATCTACAAAGATATCTGACCATTTTAATATATCTGATGTGAAAGAATCCTAATTAAAATATGATCAGATTAAATTTAGTAGTTGTGTATGGAAATATTTAAAACTCAAAAGTATCCTGCACACTCCTTTTTGTTGCTATATATAAGCAGTAGTCATCAGCTTTAGTTTAGTCAAAATACACAATACATACCTTTTTTACTTTCTTGTAGTTTTCTTTCTTCCTCTTTTTCTTCTCTTCTTTAGCCTCATCATCTACCAGTGGTTCATACCTCTCTGGCAGAAAGGCAAAGTTTAGGTCTTTTTTGGCTTTCTCATTTCGACTGCTGTCATCAGAAGGTGGTTGATCCACAGAGTCAACATGTCGTTGATATTTTGCTGCACAACTATTCCTCCTTTCACCTGACACTCCTGCTGAATTCCTGTCAAACAGTCGGGATGGAAAAGATTTGGGCTTCATGTTGTCTCCTGGTTGCAGATTTGGGAGATGTAAGGAGAAGCACCAGTTTCCTCTGGGAGGTCAGCTATGTTGTCAACTAGTGTTACGTGCATCAGGCTGAAATGCATTCCAGAGGTGTTGGGGGGGGGGGTGGATTTGGCACACAGCCCTTAAAGGTGCAAATCCCTTCTCCTCACAAAGCTGACCTCAATAGAGTGTTGTCAAGTGCCACGTTTTAATCAAAGTGACCATTATTCTGAAGCATACAGCATAGCAACCAGACTTAAGGCTACGTGCAGTTTATATTGATATATGTAAGTAGGCTAGTGCATTTTTCCTAAACCTGCCTAAAAATAAATTCAAAACCAATAAATTATTTTTTACAGCTTTCAATAAAACCATTAGCAGCAGAAGAAAAAACATTAGCAGCGAATCCTTTAAGTAAACTAATAAATGCTTATATTAATAATCCAAAAACAATATACTGGTTTGCATCCCCTGACATCTTGTGCACAAGAGGGTCTTGATTGGTCTATATGTGCTTTCAATGTCTTCCAAGAATATTAATTTCCCTTAAACTTCAGGATCTGTAAAGACATCTTTTTCCTAATCCTGCTACAGATTCACAGTAAGATTTAGGTCTGGACTTTGCCTAGGCAATTCGAACATGAAAATGTTTTGATGTGTCAAATCTATGACGCATCATAGTTTTTGACACGTCAGAACTATGCGCTAATTTCTTAGGGTTCTTAGCCTAGCAGCAACCCCGTTTACTCAAAATAGAAATTTGGGATTTTGTGTAAAACAGCTGAGAAATAAAAAATGATTGACCTTAAGCTATTCCATTATAGCTCTACCTGTAATATTGTCCTTCTTTAAGGTGAACCGCCTCACAAGTCTAAAGTATTTTAAAATTTCTGGTTTTCTGTCATTATTGTTGTTTAGCTCTCTTTATTTTCCCACCAACGCTGACCAGTTTCCCCTTCATTCTGACGAAATGGACTGCATGATGCGGTCATGACCACATTTCACCACAGGTGACAAGTGTGTACAGACCAATGTGTCGTTTTTTTTTTTTTAAACACGGCATTTTTCGCTTAGGGACAAAAAGTTAAGTTCTGGTCTCTGGCTTTTGGCAAACAGCACAACAAACAGTTATCATGTTAAGAAAATTTTCCACCTCAGTTTTACAACTCTGTATCTCTTCCAGTCAGAATTATTCAAAAACACCAATACACATTTGCAGAACAGTTTATAAACTTTATTGTTTTGTAGCTTCAAAAATATTTAACCTGAGATAAATTACACATCCACTGAAAAGAAACGAGATCCTGAAGAAAATGCTACAAATATGAGAGACTGCTTACAAATCTGAAATGTGACCAACCTTTTTAACTGATGGCAAAATGATACAAAACTAGCAGCAATTTTTATTTTATGATATATAGTAAAAGCTTATCATTCACTTTGAACAGCAGCGGTAAGAGAAGCGTACTTGAGCAGAAAGTACAATGACCTGTTGAAAGTCACGTAGAAAAACCTAAAAACTACAAAACGTCTCTGATGCAAAATCTGAAAAATTGTCAAAGTGGAAAGGTCAAAAACTTTTAATTAATTTAGACATGTAGGAATTTGTGTCGTATGGCCATATTCAAAATCCTACCAAAATTGTCTTTAAATAATTACAAGTAAAATACAAATGAGTAATTAACGTTAAAAGCTTAAGAGTTAACTTTTCAAACAGTTTGCATTTCAGACCTTTTTCTTATACAGCCAACATAAGAAACATGTGCAACATTGTATACATCTTAAATCAATTTTGAGATTTTTTTTAAATCAAACAATCCTTTATACAATAGCTTTTACATGAAACAAATTAGGTCTTAGGGGCTAAAACTGAAAAAAATATATATACTTTTACAGAAAAAAATACTTTACTTTAGAACTATAAATAGACAATTTATATTTTGTTTTGTTTAAGTTGTTTAGTGGTATTCAGTCCGTGTTTCACCATTGTGTTCCAGAAAATGAAGCTGTAACTGGTTCTAGCAGTTGCATTGATCATAACCTCAACTTTAATGCTGCAAGCAGCATTGGGTGGCCATATTTATGAAAATAGACTCTTCTAGTGGCTACACTTTATTTATTGTTAATGCAGATGTTTTTATTTTACAAATTGAACACTTTACATTACATTAACCAATTCAACATTGCAATGGAGAGTATTACTGGTCTTCACTGTGCAAGTTGTTCTGCCCTCGGTTAGGGTTATTTAGGCGGAGGATACGGATGGTTTTGCTCACCGGGAGAGAACTGAGCAGGAAAGAAAGCAACAAAAATATTGACAAGATTTTAAGTTGCTTTGTACTTCAAAAGAATGAGACAAAGTTCTTAAAGTAGTGTCATTTCAGTTAAGCGGTTCTGCCAAACATCATTTAAGACACAAGAAAGCAAGACAGTCAAAAGGTGTGAGTGGAATTGATTTGCACTGCATACAAAGAAATGGTTCTGATGGTTACCTCATATTCTGGGGCGTGAGGAAAATGAACTGTCTGTAGCGCTGACTGGCAGCTACTTTCAGCATCATGTCCATCGATATCCTCCTGTTCACCATGTCCTAAAAGAGCAAAAGAGGAACGCAGTCCAGTTTATTTTTTCCATCTTAGACCAAGTTAATCTGCAAATTCTGATAAGTTAGAGATAAATTGACTGATAATTTATTTTAATAATCATAATAGTGACTTTTTTAAATTATATTAAAAGAAATTTTTGTATTAAGCTGGAGAAACAAGTGGTCCATCCACTCGTTCAGACAGCATGCACATGACCCATGTCCGACTTTTTGATGGCAGTCTACACGGCCAATCATATCACCCCCCCCCAAAAAAGTCAGATTTGTGTCACTTCCATGTGGTACAAAATCAAACACACTCAATAGTTTTCAAAGCATCTGTAGACTGAGAAGTCACGTCGCAATTTATCCGACTTTAATGTCATCGACGTGAGACATGCATCATAATTCTGAACCAGAAAAAGCCAGTAAATGGATGAAATGTTAGGAGGGATGAACCACACAGGTGATGTCTGTTCGATCAGATCTATAATTACTAAATGATACAAAGTAAACTTTGTTAGCCAGCTATATTCTGAACTTGTAGGCGCCTTTATGTTGGGCCTAACACATGAAAAAGTAGATATAGTTCATGTTACTCTCCTCTTGTCATCATACCACCTAATTTGCATACAAACACACAACAAATGTCAATAAAACTGTATGACATTACCATGTAAACATCAAACTCATCAAGGCAGCGAAAAGGTGACTCTGTGATTCCCCAGAGAGAGAGGACAAAACAAACAGTGGAGAAGGAGCGCTCGCCTCCAGACAGCGAACGCATGTCACTCAAATCCGCTTTGTTTCCTTGGCCTGGCTGGACCTAAATAGGAGTGGAAAAAATAGTAATAATAATAATAATAATAATAATAATAATAAAAAAAAATCAACCATGTCAGGTTTGTACAGAAAATTCCTTCTTTGAGGTAATTTTATTTATTGAATTTCCCTTTGGGATCAAGAAAGTGTTTTTGAATTAATGACTTAATTTATAAAAAGCATTGGAACCAAACTATAATAAACAAAACTGCCAAAAACTTAATTCTGTTAACTGTAGTCAGACTTCACAACTGAAACAAATAAAAGAAAGTGCTAAATTTTTTTTACTTATTATAGTTAAATCTAGGTATATCAACCAGGATATTGGATTAGCACTGTAAATGTTCTAGTCTTTCTGCTATGAAATCTCAAATTACTTACAAGTAAAAAAAATGTTAAATTCAAAATTTGATCCTTTTGTCACTTCTTTCAGAATCAGAATGCCTTTATTGTCATTGTACAGAAGAACAACCAAATGTCCTTTCAGTACAGCCCGTCCAAAAAAAATACAAACAAACAGCAAGGGCCTGTTTGTTTGCTTAGTAGCGCTTTGGGCCAGATCCACAGATGTCATGGGAAGGGTACGGGAGTGGGACCAGAGCAACTTGTTCACATGACATCCAGGAGAATTTGAGATAGCCAGCCATCTAGCGGCAGTAAAGGGGGAGCCAGTTCAGATAATGATTGTTTTAGGTCAGGCCAACTCCATTAATTTTCCATCTGCCTGAGAGTCTTGCTGGTACATCTCAATGGCGACTCCCAAACAGTCAAATTTGTGGTCGTTCCTGCTGAACCAAGCTTATATCTGAATCAGAATCTGAAACTCATCACTTCATTGAACATAGAGTGAAGTACATCAGGGCTTTGTTTGTTGTTGATTATGCTAATGATCAGATAATAGAGACCATCACTAACTTTCACCACTCCTCAGTAGTACCACAGGTTAACCACCTCAATGCAACATCAATGTAGTAATTCATACATTCAGTAAGATTATGGCTTCTGATTTACTAGAAGTAAAGACTTGAAATATTTCGACCTGTAATAAATCTATGCAACATATTAGTTCCATTCTGATATAAGTGACAAAAAATATTGAGCATTTTTAGATATTCTCATGTTCTGAGCTGTACTTATAAAGACCAGAGGCAACCTCATTCTACTTCTGTGTGAGGAAAGTTTCTGAGAAAAAATGGTTTTTTAAAAATGTTTTAAGACAAAAGCAAAGTCAGAACATAGTTGACACTTGTGACACCAGTGGTTCCCTAACATCTCTGATGCTGATCCTTGAAAAAACAGTGAAAGAGATTCATGAGCCTAACAAGCAGTGCCAATCTCTTGGTGCATCTCTTTCTGAAAACAAACTTGAGGCTGAAGCAAACAAACGAAAGCTGCTTACCGAGATGGTCAAGGTCTCATTCTTGTGGTCAAACGTCATGCTTCCACTATAGCCTCTCTGAGCCAGCATACTATTAAAGTAGTATTTACAACGGGCTGAGAGGAACCTAATGTGGAAAAATGAACAATCGCAAATAAAAAAGCGTCCAGAGGAAAAATAAGAGTATCTAAAACAAAAGTTAATTAATATTTTTCTTTTGGAAGGACAAAGAAAATGCTCTGTCAAACATTAAAATATTTCCATGTAAATGTAGTGCATCACTGCTTAATGAACAAAGGCGTCGTTATGACTTACTTTCTGAGATCAGCGTAAACCTGGAGCCTGTAGTTCATGACGTTATCCAGACTTCTGATGAAGCTGTTCAGGCTCCTCACTTGCTGAGACATATTCTTGTAGCTCTCTAAAGCCTCATGATATTGCCTAGACAAAAGAGTGTAAAAACAAAATAAGGAGGATTAGTATTTTGGTGTGTTGTCAGAACTGCATTCTGTCAAGTAAAAGTGGAAATTGTACATGACAGTGGTTCCCAAATACAATCCTTGAGAAGCTATTGTAAAACATGAGGCTATTACCTCACAATCTCCTCGCGGTCCCCTTGTTGTTCCTGCTGAGTTGCGATCTTGACTTTGAGACGATTAATTTCACTGTCAATACTTTTGGCAGTTCGACGAACTTCAAGGCGTTCTGGACAAATCTCAGAGGCCTTAGCAACAGAGGCCTAGGTTGAAAAAAAAGGCAGCCGTTAAAAAAAACAAAAAAATGAGGCATGTGGAATGTCGCCCAGACAACCAGTTTGCATGAACAAAAACATAAAGGAGAAACAGAAACAAGAGGTTAATATTGGCAACAAGAAATGCTCATCTGAGGAAAAAGATGCAAGCTGTAGCTAAGTGGTCAAGTCATCAGACTAATCCTGCATTTAATTTCCCTTGGAAATCGAAACTTGGATCTGGGAATGATGCCACATGTAAATGTAGCATGTTGTAGTTGCACTTGAAGAAACAAAATCAGTGTGGTTTAACTGTCATTGTTCAAAACAACATAGTCACAAATAAAGACTATATAGCATATATTGTCTTTATATGCAATATAAAGACAATATATAGCATATAGTCTTTATGTGTGATATTGGTTTACAATGATAGTAACAGTCAACGTTTCATACGTGCAGCAGCGTTATTGGATATCGGGATTGGAGTGGTTCAGGGACGTCTGTGTTTGATTTATTTATTTTTTTTTCAACTATAATACTTAAGATTTTCAGTAAAAAAAACAACAAAAAGTACTACAACATTTAAAACATTGCTTAGCTTTTTATCCCTGCGTCTAAACTAACTGTTGTTGAAACCATTCAATTTAATTTTTCGCTTTAAACCATCTGGACAACCAGTTGTCTCGTTAACAATCAATACTAAATACTGACAATCTCACGTACCGCAAGGTTTTCCTCCTTGTTTTTAAGTTGAGCTTCAAGAGTGTGAATGTTGCAGAGATGGGCAGTGCGTTTGTCATCGTAGTGTTTCTTGTGATGTTTGCACTTCATCACCTCCTGGTCAGTTTTACTCAGCTCATCCTGCAGTAGAACAAGAAGCAGCGTAAATAAAGTGAGACACAACAAGAATGAATTGGCTGATCGTACCAGATCACAAAGACACACAGTTGATATTTAAATGATGATGATATTTTCATATGCAAAACAACTGCTCAGAATATGCCTTTACTGAGACGTCACATGGACAATAGGATCTCTGTTCCAATAGCTAACTTAGGCAGGTGGAGAGAGTAAAAGAAGAAAAATCTGTGCAATATATCTGAAAATAAAGTTTTCACACATTTTACTTTATCTTGAAAGAAGCTCAAAGTTTACTGTTGTTAATAATAAAGATAGATGTAGTAAAGATACATTACATACGCAAATATAAAACTAAAATATTTTGAATTACCCACCACAAAAACCATATTAAAAGGACATGCAGGTAATTTTTGAAGACCCCTTAAGCCATTTTTGTCTGCCTCCAACCAGAATCATTACCTTGACTGAATCAGCCTCCTCAGTGATGGTGCTTATGTTCTCTTTGTGCTGCTTGTATTCCTGGTCTGCTCTGTCATAATCTGCCTTCAGGTTGGCCATTTTGGTTTTAGCTTCCTCGTACTCAGCACGCTTGGATGAAATCTTTGCAACAATCTCCTGAAGCTCTTCCTCCTGAGACAGACAGAATATAACAGTTTAACACTACGAGCCTGCAACAGCTGGATAACACATCTAAAGGTTTTTACATATGTGTGAAGGCAGAAATGTGATCTGTTCCTACCAGCGGCCTGAGGTCCTCTGACTGAGGCTCTTCCACATTCTCTAGGTCTGTCAACTCAAACTGGAGTTTTGTGGCCTTATCCTAAAATAAATAAGCAAAGTGAGGCATTAAATTAGATATAGCTTGTAGTAGAAATATATTTAAAAAATTTAATACCGGAATTTATTCAAAACAATTGTGGCTATTTAAAAAAGAAAACAACTAAAATAAATATCTATTTTTAATTACTCTATATTAAAAGCTGTTCATATTTTTCTTGCAAATAATTATAAGAACACAATAATGAAAAAAATATTTGGAAAATTATTTACTTTGGTAGTCCTTTGCTCCATGAGCACTTTTCTTAGAAGTCCCTCATTGTGTTTGATGTCTTCATCCAACTTTCTCATTTGTTGTTGGAAACGAGCTTCCTGACCTGCCTGGTTTTCCAGTTCTCTCTGTAAATGCCTGATGGAAAAAAAACAGAAAACAGGAAAGGGAAAGAAAAAGAAAGAGGGTATAAGAATGGTAAAGCACAGTTTTAAAATACAGTCTTGTACAACAAAAAGCATGCTTAAAGAGCATATAAATCTAAGAAACTCACCCAATTTCTTCCTCAACATCCCCTGAGAGGTAGTTTGGTCTGGTCTGATCAGAAGAGTAATTACGGTTAGTGAAGATCTGATCACCATCCTTAGAGAAGGCGTGGATGCAGTTGGCTGGAGGATTCTTGCCCTGCATTATTTTTCGAGCGTCTGTGCGATTCTGAAAACACACACATAACAAATGCAAATAAGAAAAACAACAACACTTACCATTTTGTTGAAACATTTCAGTTTTAAGGGAAAAATACCAAAACCTTCTTACAGCTAATCCTTTATATAAAAGGATACACAGATGATGTTTGGTTCAGTTGGACTTATCCAAGTCTAAACATTTGCACGCAGTGAAGACATTAGGACATTCACTCTGGACGAAAGACTTCTCACCTTAATAAGAAGAATGCTCTCAATGCTTTTTTGATCAATAAGGCAGTTGGCCACAATGGGGTCTTCAATGTCCAGAACTTGAAGCACAGAGGGATATTGGGGATGATTCACACCCCTAAACAAAATAAACCGATATTAGGTCAATAAAATGGTCAACTTTTTTTTTTTAACATGTCCTGCCTGGAATTGTGCCAGAATTGTGCCAGTGTGAAGTCCAACAGATTTACTTTCACAAGTTGAGGATAACAGTTTTTGCTATAATGCTCCACTTTATAGTATATATAATACTAAAAAAATTATACATTCCTTTGGGTTTATTTCAAATGTGATGGACACGGAGACGGGACAAAGAAAGGGAAAAAAGAAAGAGAGAAAGGTGGGGAAAAAGTTTAAATGAGATCACAGATAAGAGTAGAGGAGAGAAAGAAGAGTCAAGATAACACCTTAGAAGTCTGCTTCTAACTTTACTGCAGGAAAAGAGAAAAGGAAAAACAGATAACCAAGAAACTAACATAACAAACCACGCATATAACAATAACTACATCACTGAAAAGTACACGTCAATAATTAATACAAGGCATATCTTGTATTAATTACAAGACATCTTTTTTATAAGATCACTCATAAGCCTTAATCATTAACAGAAACAAAGGAATGTGTTTGTAAAGAATTTATGTAATGATGAGTTTCACGTTTTGATTTGAATTACATTAAAACCTTTTCATGATACTGTAATTTATTTGGCTGGACCTGTATGTTAATGCACAGTATTGGCTATATCACAGCTAATAGACAAGCACCCTCATCTTCCCAAACAGTTAATATACATATAAACAATAAATAGCTTTTTTGCCACAGTGTATTGCAATTAATGCGGCTTAAAAGCACCATATTTATAAAGAGGAAGAAGAAACTAATGAGTCTGGAATGAAATGTATTCACCTTCTTCTTGTATCATGGACATGGTGGAGAAATTGGCTGGTGATGATGGTTGGCCTTTGACCAGATTTGTACACTTTGGCCATGAGGCCCTTTAGAACCTTTTCATCCTCATAGTTGTCACATGTGAAGGCCACAAGAAGGGCTTTAAGACATAATTCCACAGCCAATGCCAGCTCTGGGTCCTTCAGACCAATAAGGTAACCTGCAGAGTGGAATAAATAAGTAAGAGTAAAGCAGGCTTTCTCTGGTCATTATGCTTGTTTTCTGACTTTAACAATCAAGACAAGCACTCAAAACGAGAAACCAAATTCTACCCAGAGGTCCTCGAGGTTTGTGTCTGAAGTGGCCTTTGCTGTTAGCTTCCTCAATAGCACTAAGCAATGCAGGCATATATTCTCCAAAACGGCGAAGTCGATTCGAGCGACTGCTCTTCATGGTCTGTAGTTTCCTTTTGTTTGCGTCGATGGATTTCTTGAGCCCATTATACTCCATTCTGGAAAGGTAAAGAACAATTGATTTGAGATGATAAAGTTTTAGACTGTGCAACAAACATATCCAGGAGAATTGATTTCATTCCAAAAGAATTAGATGTGTCGTAAAGCTTTGTTGGAGTTCGTTTAACTATTAGCAGGCAGATGGGTAAATCTTGTTTATTGTATTTACATATATCAGGCTTACCTGAAACCTCTACATGAACATTTTAGTTCTACTAAAAACTTTACTATATAACACACAGAAAGAATAGCATAAATAATGTATTTTTCAGTTTAAATACCTCATCTTTCCTTGTTCTTCTTTGGCACGGTTGCAGGCGTGTTGAAACAGGTCAATCTGTTGACCTAGAGTGGCAATGTGAAGATTGACTTTTTCATGCTCGGCTTGAATCTGCGCCACACGTTCTGCCCTCGCCTGGCTCTCTGTTCCAGTTGTTTGGCTGATGCTACAGACATTAAAAGGTGATCAGAAAGGAGAACAAAAGTAAGCCCACCAGTCATATGATTTATAAAAAAAGACTGTAAGTAAAGCTCACACCTCAGAGTCAGATCCTTTATACGTGAAGACAGCTGGGCTTTGTCTTTTTCCAGGTCCCTGAGGTTAGTTCTACACCTATGGACAGTGACCTGAAGAGAGAAAAAAATATAGGATGAATTTCCTGCATCAAAATTACAGCAATATAAGAAAGTATTGCAGTTGTAAATAAAACAAGACTGTAAGATTAAAAGACTGCTGTAATTGAGTAGCATAATTAATAGCATTAAATTTGGCGCTGGTACTTTGTTGGCTCCATCTGTGCTTCTAATTAAATAAACATGGAATTCCTAATTACTTCCTAATGAGCTGGAATGGCCAAATAAACAGTGGTTTGTAAAAATGCTATAACAGCTCTTTCTTCTGAACCACAGTAACACAAACAGCTGCAGAAGATCCTTCCTGCCCACACGATCAGAATCTACAACAAATCTTTGAAGAAACTTGGGTAATATGAGTCAGTCTTGAATTTTGTTTTGTAGCAAAAGGCAACTGTGGGAAAAAAATGCACAAACATATAGAAGAGAAATAGTTCATCATGAGTTGCTGCTGATAGATCTACTTTCTTTGCTTTTGTAACAGATTTGTACAGCATTAGACTAGCCATCAGGAGGTTTTATTAAAGATGAGCACCAGTAAAAATAGAAAACACAAAAGTGTGTGTAAAACAATGCTTAGACTCTGACCTCGCAAGATTTGAGAAGGTTGTTGCGTTTCTGGGCTTCAGCCTTAAGCTCAGCACATTTAGGCTGGAGCTCCTGGACTTGCTGAGTGATTCCCTCCAGCTGTTCCTGAATCTGTTTGTACTTTTTCTCAGATTGCTCAACCTTATTCTGTAAAAACATATGCATTGCAAAAGACAACAAGGTCGGAGTCAATAACTATCACATTTAAAGACTAAATTATTGATTTAAGTAAAATGAGCAAATGGTCCAACATCATTAAGATCCAAAATAAAGGGAAGAAAAAGTTCAGGAAATTTTTACCTTTGACTGGCATTTAAATACTATTTAAAAAAAAAAAAACAGCAGACATATCCTACCTTCCATTCGTCAACCTTTTCATCATATTTCCATGTTGAACATTTGTCTGCCTGTAACTTCTCCTTCACTGGTTCTAGCTCTCTTTCCATTTCAATCACCTGAAAGATTCAACTCACTTGGTTTACTAACTACAAATCCTACATAGAACGGGATTCATGCTACTTACACAAAAAAATTATATATGTATATATATATACATATATATATATATAAAAACCCACTTACCAAGGACCAAGCCATCTGTTTCTGCAATTCTTCCAGTTTGGTGTGCATTTCCCCAAGTGAAGCTAAGCTCTTGTACCGGTCCTCTTTTTCCAGGTATTTACGCTTCAAGTCTTTCAAACACTGAAAAGAAAACAAATGATAATAGCAATAATAATTCTAATAACAATAATGTTATAAGATTGTACAAAGTGTTTAATGTTTTGTTACACTTTAATTTAAAGAGGTAAAAATTATATAAACACTGTTTTTTTATGAATTTCTGAAGATCCTTGACAATGAAATGAATCAGCTCATGGCCCAGTAAATTCATTAATATGACTTAAGATCATAATAAATAACTATGGACAATATTTATCTCACTTAGTCAAGAAAATTGAAGTTAAAACTATACTTTAGCTAAGAAAAAAAATAATAAAACATAAAAAAATACAGTAAAAAAAAATTGGCATATTACTAATAAAAAGTTCTAATAAATAAAAACTTGTAGGTGAAACCGAGCCATACTTCTCCATGCTGCTCGACTTTCTCCTCTGTGACTTGCTTGGTGGCTTTAATATAAATAAAGTCCTCCCTCATCTGCTCTAGTTGCGTAGCCTTCATGAAAAACTGTAAGGAAAGAAAAAAAACAACCACATGTACATCTGTTTTTGCAGAAAAAGAAAACAGCTAAATCCAAACTATAACAAAATTGAGGCCAAGGTTTACAACTAACACCGAGTCAAGATGGACTACTAACTACTAAGATAGAATATTAACTACTCTAAACAGACCTTATACTTGTCTCCTTCTCCTTTAGAGTGCAGGAAGTATTTGCTCATTTCCTGTGTGAGAACTGACACAGGATTGTTAACCTATAAAAGAAAAGTAAAAAATAATGATCAACAACACAAATTTTGCTATAACACAGGACCATCAGTTACACAACCTCACCTGGCTGGAAAAATACAACTTTTGGTGCCAACATTCTGATGTATTTAGATGTCCAACTTACCTGAATGTTGAAATTGTCCAAGATGGAAATTAGCTCTTCTTTTTTGGTAGAGATGACGTGACCTATCAGAGGATAAAAAGCATGGCTTTCAATGATTAGATTATCCTTGCAAATCCAAAAACAGAGAAATCTAAAAACCTCTCAAGTGTTTACCTCCATTACTCTTCAGTTTATAGGTTCTCAGCCCTTCCCGTGTTATTCGTAGGTGAATGGTGATGGCTGGGCCGTACACATCGAGCTTGTAAGCATCTCTCCCTTTGTTACGCAGGGTGATTGACACATCAGCAGAACTGAACAAGGAGAAGAAAAAAGTATTCAAAAATTTCTTGAGTAATTTCTTCATTAAAAATTGCTTTTAAGTTTAATATTTCATACTGGTTTACATGGTTTGTAAAGCAAATAAACGAAAATTTGACTTTGAAAATCCGATAAAAGATAAAGAACCTCTAATTAGACAGAGGATTTTAGAAAAGACAATAAAATTCCAACTCAGAATAATAAAAAAAATTATTAAATTCTGTTTTTCCAGATAATACCTTTATCTAGGTCATACTGAAGAGTTTTTATAAAAATTCAATCTTTAATTTAAAACTGGCAGAAACAATTTATGCAATTGTTTTTAAACAAAATCAGTAATGGCAGTCATTTGTATCTCTAACAAGCAACCAAATAAAAAAAAACAAAAGAGGCCCTGGTAACCTGCTTGAGTGCATGGCATCATTGACTCTAAATGATCAGAGTCCATTAGCATTTGGTGGCTTCGGGAGACTGAGCAAGAAGGAATGGTCAACGGCCTACATGCTCCTTATTTGGAAATGTCATAGGTGAAGAATAAGAGCTGGCGCTTAGGCAAAAGTGAGTGGTACAAAGTATTAACAGCAGTGGTACCAGTATTTAATTTGCTGAAAGTGACATTTTCTTTCTCCAATGAGAAATGGTATTCAAAAATAAAAGAATAGATTGTTTTGTGGATAAAAGACTATGCTAGGTTTTTACACGGTGTCATCAAATGTACAAAAACTATACGTTTGGTAAACCTTTACCTTTCTCCTTCTTTCACAAAACCCTTCAAGGAGGATCCTCTATTTGTAGCCTGTGCATTCCCTCCTAAGGCAACTATGAGAGCTGTCAGAATGGCACTTTTTCCACCTGTTACAGTTTGCATACAGATTAGATGTTATAGAAAATTAAAGACAAACAGCAGGTATTGTAAAAAGATAGCTGATCTACATTGTTAAGTTTAAACCACTACATGAATCCAATAAGGCTTAGAGACTGTTATCAACTGTCATGTGTGATCAACTCATGCAGAAACAGCTATACTCTCACTTAGTGATGAAATGCTTACAAGCAAATGCCCTTTTTTTTAAAAAAAAAGTAACAACAAACTACATTTAGATAATCTGTAAACCTGGAGTTATATCTTGTGTAAAAAATACTGTCTGAAATATTAATTTTAATTTATCTAAAAAATTATCTCCAAAAGATTATTTCAATTAAAGACATTTCAAACATTATAGAGGTCGACTTACTTCCATTATTACCAACAACAAAGTTGACATTGGAACCAAATGCAAATGGTCCAAGAAGTGAGTGACACATGAAGTTCTTCAGAGTGATGCTCTCCACTATCCCTGCATCACTTACCACATCACCAGAACACTGAAACTATACACAAAAGGTTAATGAGAGGACTTATGGTCTTATTTCCTCAGCACTTTGAGAAATACTTCTTGAACTTTTCAACATCTTTTGACCTTACACCCCCAAGCTTTAATGAAGTTTTGCAGCATTTTATGTGATAGACCAACATAGAAATAAAATGGAAGTAAAGGAAAATGAGTAATGGTTTTCAAATGTTGGCGTGCAACCTTCATTTTTAATTTCATAACATAAAGAAAATCTAAAGCAATCAAATTTCATAAGAAAATTTTGCCATAAAGCAAATAGTCTGCCAGTTTTCATACTCATGTGTCAGAATAACCCAGTCAAAGCCCAGGGATAATTTTAAATCAGAATCTGCAGCAAAATTAATGCAAACTAAATGTTTACAGAAGCTCTCCATGCAATTTATCTGAGTTTAAGAGAATATGCTCAAAATAATGAGCAAAAACTGGACGTGTAAGGCTGGTAGAAACATACACCAAAAGATCCACCTTTTTCTGTAAAAGGTGGATCTATGATGTATTCATTCTGGAGCCCTTTTATAGAAACACATGCCGCACTTTTAAGATAATCCACTCCGACACACATAATTTTTCAACTTCTTTGTTAATGAGCTACTTTATGTTAGTCTAGTACATAAAATTCCCCCAAAATACATTGCAGAAAAAAGTAGCAGTGACATTACCTACCCGTTTACTGAGAGCGGAATCTCCCTGCTCACTTTCAGTAATATCCTGATCCTCGTCGTCGTCCTCATTTTCACCATTCTCGGCAGGTCGGAGACGTTTGTTTGGGGTTTCACTGACAGCTGTGCTTCTTCTCTTCGACATGTTGGACGCCCGACCTCACTTTTAAGGGCAAAACGAAACCGAAAGAAAAAATTACTAGCACAAAGTAAGAATGAGCTTTTATAAGCTCGTCTCATCCCGCAACTGTACTCCCATTTACTGAGACTCGTTCCGGCGGTTATTAGGAGTGAAATGTTAGTATTTCTTTTGCCACAGGTATACTTCACATATTATTGCACTCAGTTAGCTTGTATGGCTAACCAACCTTGCCCGCTAAACAAAAATAGACGAGGGTTATCTATTAAAGAAGCATCTAGGAACATTGTAATTGACTTTATGCTATTAAGAGTAACAAAGGAAAGACGTTAATTAACGTATTGAATGACCTCTTACCTAGTTTGTGTGGCTCAGCAACAACACACCGGACCGGTGTCTATCGAATTCGCGCTATTTCCAACAAAACATCGCGAGAACAAATCAGATTAACCAGCGCAAGAAATGTCCCTTTCTACCTTCCAGATGTATTTGAATGATATGACTACATCTTATGGCTTTTCTATCTGAAGGTATATGGAAGCAGTGTCAAGTTCTTTTCTAATTTGTGCAGCTTCCCCACTTGAAAAGGGATGGATGAATCGATGCAGACTTTTATCAACAGGGTTTTACTCAAAGGACCAAGCAGTTTTCTTCATTTTATCCTCCATTTATTTAATGTGTGTCAGGACATGTTCACATTTGGTCCAGAAGCAGGTAAAAACCTTTAAACAAACCCAAAAGAAGAAAAATAAATAATTACTTATCTGTATATAAGTTTACATAAATTAATTCCACTCAAATTATATAAACAATACTAAGCAAACCACTGTGAATAAAACCCACAAAGTAAATTTAAGTTAAATGAACAAGTAACTAAACTTAAGTTCCTTAACTTTAAAGTACATTTCAAATTCATATTTACGTATTGTTACTTTTATTTAAATATAATATATTTAAATTTATTTACATTTATTTAAATGTACAAATATCTACTTTTCGACATTAATCATAAATATTTATTTTATAAATATAAATAGCTTCAAGTTGTTATCCTTCTCAATCTAACGCTAAATTAATTAATAGTTAAACTTAACACCTAAATTCATTGTTCAAAACACAACAATCAGTTCGATCATAAAAATCAATCAATTAACGCCACAATCCGCCGATTCAGTTCAGATGTTGCTGTTAATGGGCGTTAATGAGCTAACGAAGCTGAAAGTCCGATTGGAGGAACGTGGGTTCTCTTTCATAGCGTTTGTTTCGTGTCTCACTATGGGAACGCCCTCGGCGTGACCTCATCAGAAGCTCCAATTACACTCCACCAGCCCTGATTGGCTGGGGATAAGTCTGTCAGTGCCAGGGAGAGGGGGCATGTCCCACCCACTACCTATATATAGGACTGGCCCTGCATAGACCAGTGTTTTTCAACCTTTTTTGAGCGAAGGTGCATTGTTTTCATTGAAAGAATCAGGAGGCACACCACCAACCAGAATGTAAACAAATGATACTCTATATCAGGGGTGGGCACTCCTGGTCCTCGAGTGCCGGTCTCCTGCAACTTTTAGATGTATCTCTACTTTAACACA